>CM061921.1:64554957-64680029 GCA_031002005.1 Vandiemenella viatica | reverse complement strand
ATGCTGTCGATTTCCTCACAAACATTTCTGATGTGCTGTAACATCCCGAGCGGTTGAATGCCACAAAACCTTGGGTGCGTCTCCCTGTTTCGTTTTACAGGAGATATTCAGTCCTACTATTACTTATAGCTAGGAACGAGCAGGGATTCAGTGATAGCAACTGAAATAGCAGGGGAAATACTAAGCGACTTTAATTAATTCACTGAATTGAAGTACATTAACAAACACATGAAATTCAGGGAAATAATGCATGGAAATAGCTGTAATACAAATCAATAATATCACTAATAAACATCTAGTCACTCGGAGTGTTTTTCCTGAGCCAGCAGAGGAGTAGTAAATGCATTAGCCTGTACGTGAGAAGTCTTGATTTTCGCGCAGTCATAGCGTCGAAGCATCAGTATAGACTATGATCCCGGGCTGTAGGCCAGGAGTGGGGGAATCACATGCGTGGCCCATTATTGGTTCATTAGGACTTAGTAAGTACTTTAGGGCAGGTAGAGTGACAGACTGGTTTCTCGCGTTAGGTACCTCTGCTAGCCTAGAAACCTGCTGCGACTAAAAGAATTATATTAACTGCTTCCAAGGACATGAGAAAAAAATACTCCGCCTGAACGTACTATGCTTTTGAAGCTAAAATTCCTATATTTAGAATAATAAATTAGGCGCATAATTGAGAATGTAGTGATGGATAAATTCAAATGAAAAGGTTAGCTCAGAATAGGAAGAAATGGTGGATTGCTTCAAATCACTTCGGAGACTGGTAAAAGGTAAATAAAAATCTATCAGTTGCGATTTACTCTCACGTACTGAGGCTTCAGTAGCCTACTTACATTTCATTTTTCAAGACAGAGGATAATTTGTATATTTATGTTTGGTAATTGAGTCAAAAAATAATAAGATAGCCTCAAATATTTCTTTTATACTTTTATTTGCACCCAATCTGTTTCTCCGTATGTTTTTGTGATATCTTATCAAACAAAAACAAACAAAAAAATCAGCTGTAAAAATTAGAAAAAAGTTCTTACATGACATGTCTGATTCTTCAGATTCTCTAAATTATGTTTGACTTTTTTCCGAAAAAATTATATGTTTGGAGAATTAAATTCGGTAAAATTACTTAGTTAATTGTTTGTGAAAACCACGAATTCCAGAAACGATCGTTATAGTTTTTCTGTCGGCTATGAGAGTTTTCGGATCAGTTTCTTTGGAAATAGAAGAGTGAAATAGTTTTCAGGGATTTGCGCCAAGATCGCTTACAAACCGTAGTAAAAGGGGGAAAAATCAGATTCGGCGGGTTTGCAACTTTCATTTGATACCCATAAATATTTTCTAAAATCAGTAGTTTCCTTTAATCTCCCACTAAACCCCTTTACTCCCGTGATTTTCACATTTTATGTTGGAATCGTTTTTAGGCAAGAAGAACTAAAAAAGTGCGCAACTACAAGTTTCCAAATGAAATGGTTCATTTATACATCTATAAAGCGAAAACCGGATAAATTAGAGATACAAAAACTCTGAAACTACTGAGCAGATTTCGATGGGGTTTTCACCGTTTTAAAGCTTAGAATCTCAATACAGTTGTTTGGCATGTCTTATGTTTCAACGTTACTTAACGCAGGAGCATTAAATGAAATTCTAAACGTATGGTGACAAATCCCAAAGATGGAAGGATTAGGTGTTGCATACTTCGCACTAAACACACAACTACATAGCTTTTAATTAAAGCAACAACATAACTTTACAATAATAAGCATTTTGCATACTAAACTAAACATGAAGTATTCTTTCCTTTAATTCTGGATATTTTGTTTTTAAAAACCATAGTGGCCGAACTGAATGCGAGAAATTATAAGGGGGGGGGGGGGAAACAGACATTTTCTTCGATCACAATCTGTATCAGCACAACTACAATGTCTCTCTCAATCGTCTTTAGCGTTCTGTTCACAATGAAATGGGCGCCGCGTTTATAAATCCCTGAAACAAATCAAAAGATAAGTAAGCATAATGAGACATATCTAATGTTTTATACTGTGAAAACTCGGTCAAAATCGATTCCACAGTTTTCAGGTAATGCTAGATTATTTGTAAAATAAATGTGTCGTAACGTCTTAAGACATGCGTTAAATTCTAACTTTGACTCAAAGCTTTCAGATTCTGAAAATTCATTCAAAATCTGTATTTCTGCGCGATGCCGGAATAAACAGACACATTCCAGATACATTTGTAATTTTTATGTACGTGGTGTGTATTAATGCGAGTACGGTCCGTGTTTGGATTTTCGAGCAACATTATCTGTAATTAGCTTGCAATGTAACCTGGATTAAAATGAAAACTGACATTCCGTAGCAAAGCATCCAAACCACCCCATTCTTAGAACTGTGCTGCTAAATCACCGTTAAGTTTAGTACCGGAAATGATCGGGACGAAATCAACGAAGCTTGGTACGCATGAATCTTTTCGGATGAATAAAAATAGCGTACGGGTAAATCAACTTTAACCCACTCCTTTCATGGTAAGGTGCGGGTGAATCTAGGTTTGCTTTAATTCCGGAAATCGATGGCGCGAATTGAATGAAACTTGGTACACATTTCTCATCGTGTGAATAAAAAATAGTGTATGGGTAAATCAACGCCAACTCTACGCCGGGAACTCTGCTAGTTAGTTGTAAGGTTGTGACAGATGGATAATTGAGCGATTCCTTAAGAGTTCCATCTTTCATTCAGTATATACGAAACCCTAAAAAAATCAACAGAAATTGATTTACAAGTTGAACGAATTACTTAACGAAAGCCATCTTTGAGGTAACGTGTTTGCCCCAGTGCACTTAGCCAGTCAGCGAGGTCGCTCCCCATCAAACCAGTCTGTCTTTCAGCATTCCACCTAGTGTGGTGGTGTAACGGTTAGCGTTCTCGCCTCGCATTCGGGAGGACGCCGGTTTGAATCGCAAATCACTCCAGGCAAATGCCGAGATTCTTCCTTCAAAAGGGCATGGCCGAATACCTTCCCGTTCCTTGCCCCCCCCCCCCCAACCTTTCCCGTCTCTAAAGACCTCGCTGTTAAGAGACGTTAAGCAGTTAAAAAAATAAATTCAGCACTCCATGGGACCCAGTGTTTTAACGCAAGGTTTTTATCAGCAGACAAATATTTTCGTTGAATTTTCGGTACCTGCGTTTCTCTCTATTGGTAATTTTTTTTAAAAAAAATAGTGCTGCAACTGGATCGAAAGAATTATTTCATGCTCTTTGTGATGTTTTAACCCTCCAGTTCATTATATGCAAATTATTATTAACAATTTTAATATTTACATTTTGAAAATTGATAAAAATCAAGGATTGGATTTTGGATGATATTACTATAAATGAAGACTCTCAAAACAAAATCTTAAGTTAATCTCAGAGTTTGCTGATGGCATTATGAAAGCGAAGTGTACTCGTTTATTGAAACAAAATTAAATTTTGGCCTAAAACACAGGTTTAACTCAGTTTCAAATTAGAGCGCGAGACAATCTAATCGACGGGGGGTAGGAACATGGTTTGCAGTGGAGAGTGCTTTTATCGATCTTGTGTTACCAGTCATTACGGGCCTGGGCTGCAGATGTGCTGTAACAGGATGCGGCGTCGAATGATATCACTTGCACTAAAAGCTCCCCTCAGCCGATCACCGGATCTATCTCAGTGTTAGGTACCGAGCATGGTGGGTGAACGGTTAATGTTCTGGCCTCGCTTTCGGGAGGGCGTGGGTTCGAATCCACGTCCGGCAATCTAGATTTGGGCTTTTCATAGTTTTCCCAAATCACTCCAGGCGATTGGTTCCTTCAAAAGGAGTGGCTGAATTCCTTCCCATTCCTTGACCCCAGTCCTTTCCCGACTCTAATGACCTTGAAGTCGACGAGACGTTAAGCCACAAGCAAAAGGAAAAAAAAAAAATAATCAGGTCATAGACTCGAAAACTCCGTCAAACTCGAGAAAAAGCTCGGAACAAATCTGCCCTTAGGATCTCCAAACAGACTTCAATGACCGAAAGTGGAATCAATCTCTCTCCCCCCTCGCTCCCGAAGTCAGCTTCGAGTTGCCGTCAGTGTGAAGTTACCCAGTTATGGCGTAGGGGGGAAAAAAAGTTTAGTTTGTTAAAAAATAACTGTGTACATTATTGGCTGTTCCAATTAGTCTCTGTCTTTCACTCACTAAATATCATTTCACTGACTGCCCAAATGCTCACCTATTCTTCATTTCGCCAAACAGTGTCCACACCGTCAAAACTACCACTTTTCTATTTTCAGTGGCTTCTAGGTAGACCAACCCCATGCATTTCCACTTATGCTGTGATTTATATTTGCTGCGTTTGTCAGATTTCCAGTTTGACAGGTACTGGTTCACGTTTACTTTATTTGTAAACACGTTCTACCTCCCTGTATAAACAAGCAATAATTTTAATAACCTCCTTACCAAATGTTCTTAGCTGTGGTCAGAAACTAAGGTTACAAAGCCTGCAGTGAAAGGTGTATTTTATTTCATACAACCAATACAGACAACTGATGGTATGTACTGTACATTAGGTTAATTTTCGACACAGTTTCTATATCGGTTTAGGCACTTGTCGCTTTGTGGGACGAGTTTTAATACACCTATGACTTTACGCCTCGTCAATAGAGGCGGGATGGGACTGGAGAACGGAAAGGAATTCTGCCATAGCCTTTTGAAGGAAGCATCTCGGCATTCGCCTGGAGTGATTTGGGGTTAACCGCTCACCTAACACGCTCGGTGATTTCTTTACGAGATTTTTCTAAACGAGTCGCCATTTGTATTTACCTACAACTAGCGCAGTAGGCGTCAGATTGCTGAAACTCTGCACAGTTGCTAACTGCATATCTTAGAATTTCCACGCACTACTAATTTCTTTATAACGGTCGACACTTCAGGAATATTAACCTTGTAACCATAGTTTCTGATCACTCTTCGTAATAGAAACAGTTATGAACTATCCTGGCTTCGACCATGCATAAATCTGTGCTAGCCTGTTCTACAGGGAGGAAACGTATCATAGACAAATTTAGCGTGACATATTTTTTGTGTATTGACACAGCTGGGACGAGATGGCCCTGTTGGACATGCCTGCGACTATCGACTACGTGCTGTTGACGACGGGCAGGGATCAGCTCAACTACGTTGGCCATTCGATGGGGTGCTCGCTCATCCTGGCTCTGCTCGCGTCCAGGCCGCAGTACAACCAGAAGATAGCACACTCCGCGATGCTGTCACCAGTCGCCTACGTCCACAATCTGCGCCTACCATTCATCAAACCTATCATGAGCCTCGCCAAATACATCAAGGTGCGTCTCCATTCTCGCAATCATTAAATATTAAGATTTTAATGTTTCATCATCTCTGGTATCCCTAGAATCCGATTTTCTTTTTCACTGCAGTAGAACTCCAATTATCCAAATCGATTGGAACCGGACCCCATTCGGATAATAAAAAATTCGGGTGGTTGGATTTTTTTCCGAAAAAGTGTCTATTTTAGTTAATTACTGTACGTATGTTGAAAGTGGGAGAAAAAACTATTTTTAAAGAAAAAGAGGTTTTAATTAATTAAATGAACAGGAAACACTTTTACATGTTAAGCGTACTTACAAGTGCTGTACATTACGACAGTATGTACATACTGTATTGTAGATAAGTCATTGCTTGCTGAACATCTCGGTCAAAGTAAGCTGTTTGACTGTATTCATCCGTTTTTGGGCTGCCAAGTCGTGCATCCGCTTGAGTGAGAAGTTGCATGTGGTCACACTCGGACTGACGCTCCATCGATTTCAACGAAGTTTCAAGGCCAGGAATTTCTTGATTAGCTGATGGTCCCGGGTCTGCTTCAACTTCGACATTAAGGTCATCTTCTTCCTCGACACTTTCTTTTCTCACGCTTTCAATAAGTTCATCATCATTTACAATTTCATACCCAGTGTCTGACGAATCACACACAACCCACTCTCCTATATCTTCAGCACTAACTTCTGAACATCAAGGAATTTTCAGAAGAATATTTCCGAATTCCTTAAGTGATACGTGATCCCCATCTTCTCCTGCCTCTTCCCTTTCCTTTTCTTGACCTTAATTTTCATTTTTCTCCTTTCCCTTCTCTTCTTCAGTTGGTATGCCTTTCAACTTGTTCCACGCACACCTTAATGTGACTGGCTTAACCAAGCACCAAGCTTCCGCCACCAAGTACGTGCAATCTTTCAAATTTATTTTTTGTTGTTAGCCAACACACCTTATTCGTCTTCGCCATCCACCAGAAGTTTGCCTAAAAGTTGGTTTCTGTAATGGCGTTTCATGGTTTCGATAACAGACTGGTCCATTGGTTGCAACAAGCATGTGACGTTTGGCGGTAAAAACATTGTTTTAAACTGGCCATTCCCTCTTTCCAACAATTCTTCGGTGGGATGAGTAAAAAAAAAGGATTCAGGATTCGGATATTCAGCGATTCGGATAGTCGGAGCTCAGATAATTGGAGTTCTACGGTATACCTGGCATAATGTGTTCCTGCAGGTACTATTATTATTATTATTTTAAATAATAATGTTTGGCACTTGCAGCCATTTAGTGTCCTACAAGTGTTTTTATTGCAGTGACTACTGAATGATTCTATACCACAGTAAGGAAAGCAAATAGCTAACTCATTAAAAGTACATTTCCCCAACGCCGGTCTGTAACCAGAAACTCTTGTAATATGAGGCAACCTCGATAGCTATTCTGTTACAGGACCAGCTAATAAGAACTATTTCTACTTTTAGTAATAAAATGGGTAAGAAGTTTCGTATATTGGTATTTCTGAAAGGTAAATTGTTTAAATTTTCATATAGAACTGCATCTTTTATTACTGGTTTTGGTGGGACTTAATTAATTAATTTGAATTTAATTGAATAAATCAAACACATTACGTGGAAGAACAAAACGAAGTTCGGGGTAAATCAAGCTAGATTTTTTTTTTTTAATTAGCCATTTCCGGCGATAGTGAGGTTTTTAGAACCGGCATATGTCTATTGACAAGGAATTGCTCATAACCTATGCTTGGGGCGATTTCCTGAAATCATGTAAAACAATTATATGGATGGCCTGAATGGGAATAGAAAACAGGTATTCTCAACTTATGAAAAAATAGAGATCAGACCATTACGAAGCTGCCAGATATCACATTGGTGTCAATTTCGTAGCGTTTCATTCTAGTATAATAAAACTGCAGTGCTGGCAGCCATGCTTAAGTTTTGTAGAAAGTTGTTATTATTTTATAAGTGGTCTAGTGGCTCAGTTGTTAGGTGTCTGTCTGGCGATCGAAAATTCGTGGCTTAGAATTACGATTTCGCCTATCCTTCACCATTTGCATGTAAATTACGCTAGAATGTCTCCTTGGTTCAGACGCTACTTTAAACTTTAGGATTACTGCTATCAAAAGTGGCGCCAGATGGTTATATAGGTTGCGCTTTTTACTGTCCTGGAACTAGTCATCAAGCCATGCTCAAACTTCTCTCTGCACTACCTATATTTTATACAGAAGCTGTCACTATTTTAAAGACAGGTAAGTTGGGCTCTACGTAGGATGTGACCAAGGTTTTAATAATCTCGGATTCGAAGAGTGTCCTCAAATCTATTGAAAGTTTGGAAGGCATAACATACACAGAGAGAATTAAGCATCAAAACAAGGAGAAATTACAAGTCCGAATATCATTGAATTCCTCTGAACCTTGGTTCTATGTCTCTAAAGAGGTCAGGTTCAGTCATGGTAGTGAGTTGATTCGCAGGTATGTTCTGTTAAGAAAACAAGAACTATCGGGATCGAGCACAAACGAGCATTCAGAGTTAGGCAATAATAGGAGGCAATGACCAGGGTAAATGTAAAACTCAGATTAGCAACCTACAGATACTAAGCGCCGGGAACACAGCGTATTGACAAATTGACCGCATCCATCACGCTGTTAGCTCACCCCACCCTGGGGGCAGAGAGGTGAAAGATCCTAGTAAAACTCTCTGTCTCCCTCACTATCTCTTAGTTTCGCAGCAGGGGCAGTAAGGGTGGCTTCCCACGGCCTGTGCATTTGCCGGCCACGCCGGTCTAGCTATGAACAGCGGGCCGTGGGAAGGGACCCGCCTCTGCTGGCATGGATGGCGTGCCTCTGCCTCTATCTGTCACCCAGTAGGTAAACATCAAGCGCCCGGGTAGCTGAAACGACACTAGGCAGCGTGATGGGGAGGTGGCGATGGCTAGCCTGTGACGAGTGCTGATCCGTACAATTGGGCTGCATGGCGCGGCCTACCAAACCACGGGCCGTGGGAAGACGTTATAAGAAGCAGGCATCGGCAGCGCTAGACACGACAGTTGCCGCTGGTTAGCCAACGGAGAGACGAACATCGATTCAGCCGACCCCGGCAGCGTAGGGGTAACGTGCCTGCTTCCCGTTGCAGGGGTCGCCGGTTCGAGTCCGGCCGAGGGCATGGGTGGTTTTAATTAAGTGTTGTGTTCGCCATGTGTCGTCCTTACAAAAGAGAGAAAACTTGGATTAAATCTATACACTGTAAAATGAACAAACACATTGAGCTGGCTGAATGGCTAACATGGCCGAATGCCTTTTTTTTTAAAAAAAAAAAAACATCGATTTACAACAAGTGGAGCTCTGCTGGAAGAGTAGGAAATTGATCTGTGGTTAGCTACAGTTTACGAGGTTTCAATCACTCCCCATAGTTCAGTCTGTTTGGGCTTGAAGACGCCCATACTGCGTGCTAGCCCTCCTCATTTCAATGCTCTGGTTATATTTAGCCAGACGCCACTTAACTATTACTGATCCGTTATAGCGTAAGAATAAAGCTAGAGACGTACCTACAAGTTGTTCTCATTTGAAACTATTATAAATTATTATTATTATGGTTTGCGAATGGATCCAATCGGATCACGCAAATCCTTGATTTTCCTATGTTTCCATTGGGTAGTTAAAACCAGGGATTGTCAGTTCCTGGAGCAATTGGTGGAGGGGAGGCGAGGGGGGGGGTGGTGACTACACACTATACGGTATTAATTAAGTGCCAAGGCCTACTTAAGCATAGCCTTTTATTGGACAAGAGGTTACAACAAATAACAGTAAACTATGTCACGCGACACCAGGGCCGGCGCTAGGAATTTCGGGCCCGGGGTAAAATGTACGACCTCTTTTTTTTAGCTTTACAAACTGGCCGGCGACAATGGGCAGATTCTTGTCCTCATGGCCTGAGGGCCCCTACAGTCAGTGATCGGGGCCCCCCATCAGCCGGCGGGCCCGGGTACTTTTGACCCGCTTACCCCTCCCTAACGCCGGCCCTGCGCGACACGAATAGCAACATAGATACAAGTTCATATACGCCACGTGGCTCGCAGCCGACTGACTCCTAGTAGAACCAATGTCTCCCACCTGGTTAATTCGGCGCTCCTGTCTGCTCGCTCAGGGCGCCGGCTGTCGGAAAAGAGATGTACCATGGCGTGGTCGATCGCACCGCCGTCTGGTGGCGAAGTGTTGTACTTCGGCTCCACCACAACCACCTTAGGTTCCGTCACAGGGGGAGCTCAAGTGTTGCCATCTGTTTGCGATTCGTGTAACTTATGTTTTCTATAAATGCATTTTTGTTGGTGAAATGTGTAGTTTATGAGGCGGAGTTTGGGGACTGTCCCAGCATTCTATTAGGTGAGTGGAAAACCTCCTAAAAACCGCAATAAGGATGGCCGGTACGTGGTGTCCAGAACTCGATCCAGTGTCATAGTGACTTAAAGCGCGCAGCCATACTGGCGGGTTATATTAGCTATCCATTTCACAAACAAAAATAAACATGTCATAGAAAACTTAAGGTACACGAATCGCAGAACACGTAGGCTCTCCCACATTGCTCCATGTACGGACAATCCCTGGTTGTAACTACCCAGTGGAAACAAATTCTGAATTACAACCCATGATGAGAATCAAGGCTTTGCGTGATCGGACTGGGTCCATTCGCAAAGGTCCGTTCGTAAATATTATGTACCTACTTCAGTCATGTAATTGGCCCTGATTTTCCCTGTAATGATTATAACATTTATTTATTTATCCTATGTCCATAGCACATAATCAATAATACATTACCTACAGGGTGTGCAGGAATCAAAGGTTAATCCTGCAACTGCAAATAGGTCACATCACGTCCTACTATATTACAAAATTTTATTTTAGTAAAATTCTCACCATTTTCGAAACACTGAATTTTTTTTTTGAAACAGACTTTTCTCAGTTTATTCCATGCCATTTCTACAAATTAAGACTTTTTGAACTCTGTTTTTCTTAATTTACTCAAGGATGCTTGAGTCATCTAAAACAATGTTATTTTTTTCATAAAACGTTAAAAAAACTTAAAAAATCTTTTTTTTAAATCATTATCATCATTTTTTTACTACATGTTTAAAATGCACAATGGTGTCTTTAGCAGATTTAACTACCATAATACAGTGATTTTAAAAGAAGTATAAAATAATTATACATTTGAAGATTCGTATAAGGTTTTTAACGTTTTAACAAAAAAAGGACATTGTTTTAGATGATTCAAATGTCTTTGAGTAAATTAAAAAAACAGGGTTCAAAACGTCTTAAATTGCATAAATGGCATGGAATAAGCTGAAAAAAGTAACATGTTTCGAAAAAATCTTTAAAAAAATCAATATCTCGAAAATGGTGAAACTTTTACTAAAATAAAATTTTGTCATATATTAGGAAATGATGTGACCTACCTGCGGTTGCGGTTTCATTCCTGGACACCTGTATAATTGTATTAGTACACTCACATTTTACATTTAAAAGTCCATCTTAAAATTATAGTTAGAATTCAAAGTCAACATAGCGCAGCCAATGTAATGCTTCATTTGAAATGTCTATGAAGTCTATCGGTGACTCAAACTGGGCAATAAAAGGTCATGTGAGGGATGGTTTATTCTTCCTCACCACAGTCGCAATTCGGTGAATCTTTTATTCCCCACTTGTGAAGAGATGAAGCAGATCTGCCATGGCCAGACCTAACTCTGTTGAGAGCTGCCTACGTCTTGCGGGGGAGATCGAGTTCCTTTAGTGCCTGTTGATCGTCAAAATCATGGTTGACTCCCGAGCTGAACCTTTATTCACGTGTTCCCGTAGCCAATCTGTCAGCTCTTAACCCCCGTCTCTAAAGACCTAGTTGTTATAGGAGACGTTAAGCAGGTTTTTTTTTTTTTTTAAATAATAAAGCTCTTAACCGCTCGCCCGGCTTGTCAGGCACTACAGTATTCATCCTTTACACATATGTCGACTAAACTTTAGAACTACTGAAACTTGTTATTGTAACAATTTAGATACTGGCGATACAAATCAAATGTTTTTCCATTCATACGATACGAAATATTCCTCAGCCGTCTAAGAAGTTTTGGTAATCCATCTACTGTCTTCTTTTCTGGAACGGTTTCCTTGTCTAGAAATCCTTGGTGACAGTTATGCTGATTAGCTATCTGATGATCTAGCCATATGAGGGCTGATTAAAAAATTCGCGGAATTTTTAAATTTTCAGGGCTGTATAAGTCCAATTGTCACATTTTTTTTTGCTGTTGTGTTCGTAATCTTATCCTTAATATATGTTGGCGTAAGTAACCATAGTGGATGCTTGGTCTGATGTTGGCTGTCGTGATATTTACACTAGATTAAGTGCGCTCGGCGATTTTTTTACTGTGGAAAAGCGGAACAAAAAATTTGTTTAAAATTTTGTTTTATGAATGGAATAAAGTACAGCAAAACATTTGAAACGTTGACCATTGCATTTAGCGAATTTTCTACTAATAAAACGAGGATTTAAAAGTGGTACAAACGTTTCGAAGAGAGCCGTTAAGATGTTGAAGGTGAAGAGCGGCTATAACATTCCACCACACCGACAACCGATGACAACATCGAAAAAGTGAAGAAAATGGCTATCGACAATCGCCGACTCACTATCAGAGAGGTTGCCAATGAATTTAGCATGTCATTTGGCTAAACTCAATCAATTTTTTATGATATTTTTTGCAATGACACATGTGGCAGTGAAATTTGTTCACAAATTGTTGAATTTCAGCCAAAAGCACGACCGAATGAACATTGCCAGGGAGTTACTGAATTAAATCAACAATGATACAGAACTGCTTAAACAGGTCGTGACTAGTTATAAATGGTTGAACGTGTGACATCGAAACTACGCCCCAATCGTCCCAATGGAAGCTTCCTGAAGAGCCAAGACAGAAAGAAGCAACAGGACTTCTTGCCATCATGTCACACCGTCAACAAGGAGTGTTACCTGGAAGTTCTGCGCCGTTTTCGTGAAGCAATTCGAAGAAAATCTCTGGATTTCAGACGAAACGGCAACTGCTCACACTTCGTGGCTTGATCATGAATTTTTCGCCAGAAATAACACCGTCATGTTCCCTCAGCCTTCGTATTCACCGGATACGACGACCACCTGTAAGTAATTCCTGTTCCCAGAACTGAAAAAATCCGTGAATGGACGATATTTTTCCAACATTGAAGAGATAAGACAGAATCGCTGAAGGAACTGAAGGCCAAACCGAAAATTTAGTTCGACTATGTCTCACACTTGCTGCACGGTTAAATGGTTCAAACGCTGGTGGTGGGAGAAATTTTCACCATCGGAAACCGAGCGTGGTGGATGAGTGGTTAAAGTTCTGGTTTCCCCAAATCACTCCAGGCAAATGCCGGGATGGTTCCTTCATAAGGACATGGCCGAATTACTTCCCGTTCCTTGTCCCCAGCCCCATCCCGCGTCTAATGTCCTCGACGTCGACGAAGTATAAAGTCAAAAGTAAAAAAAAAATAAAAAAAATAGGAACTTGGTCCACAGTATAGGATGGGGCAACACTGGACGATTCCTAATAACCAGACTGTTTGCAAAATTACTGGGCCAAATGCCAAACCTTCCCATAGAGCGAATGGAGTAAATAATATAAATACGTATGATTTAGTGACCTGACAGAAGTTCAATAAAGTTTAACGTGAAATCCGAACCATGGAACGTCACTGCGTAGCTCGTATGAACAAACACAACTTAAAAGTTCTTAGCCTCAGCAGGATTTGAACCGGTGATCTCGAACTGGGAAATCAAGCGCGTTCACCACTGAACCACCACATGTCTCTGCATGTCGAGTGAAAGCATGTGACACTGCTGAAAGTGATTCGTTTGTTGGATGTGGACGTCAAACATGGCGACCCTTTGTGGCTTTCATAAGAATAGGTCTGAAATCTGAATAGGTTAACACCGGGTTTCACCATCTCTTTTCTTTTATCATTTCGTTCAGAACACAAACAACATACTGTGACCGAGCGTGGTGGGTAAGCGGTAACGCTCTGGCCTCGCATTCTGGAGGACGCCGGTTCGAATCCCCGTCCGGGCATCCAGATATGGGTTTTCCATGGTTTCCCCAAATCAGTCCAGGTGAATGCCAGGATGCTTCCTTCAAAATTCCATGCCCGAATTCCTTCCCATTCCGCATCTAATGACCTCGACGTCGACGATGCGTAAGACCATAAGTAAAAAATATATATATATACTGTGCTGAACACATTACGATCATCCTTACGAATACTAACTTTTGCTTACATTTATAGGCCGTTCATTTAACACAGGCGGTTCAAGGTCAGTCTGCTCTATCCCCACTCCGCTGCCCTTAGGGATTGTCCATAAACCACGTAGCTCCATTTTGGCCTCCTGTGAACCTCCCCTCTGCCCCAAGTAGCCCGATGTGGCTTTTGCGTCTACCCCCCCCCCCCCCCCCTCCCCACGTAGAACGTGGTTTCAGAAGCCTTTTTGTACTGTTTTTCTTGTCAGACTTTTGCAAATTACATAAGGACATAGTTAAATGAAGGAAATTAATATTCACATGTTGTTGTGTGTTCTTTCCTTTTTATAACTGTGAAAAATAATGTGAATGGAAGCTACGTGGCCTGGCTCGGAAACTCCCCCCCCCTCCTCCCGGTCACGTAGCGCTGCGTAGCTTTCCAGCCAACCCCTACCCCCCTGGAACAAGCCACGTAGTTTATGGAAGCTTCCTTACCCGTATACGCGAAGGGGAAATTTGTCACTCTCTTACCCGGACACAGCGCTCAGCTCGGTGAGGGGCAAGGGAAACGTGACCTTGAGCCGCCAATTGAAGGTGAACAAAGTATAGTAAGGTATACAGTAATCTTGCTGTTTCGGTATGTTTAGTTTTATTTTATTTTTGTTGCAATCGGAAATTTTCAGGATTATAGTTAACATCTGTGTTATCAGCATCTATTAACTGCCCACGAATTGGCAGGCCTACAATAATTACAGTATTTTTGTTATATTGTTGTTCTTGTGAACCACAGTTACAAACGAGTCAAGCAAGTTGTGAAACAGGATGCGTGAGTGTAGTTGTAGGCTGCTCTAAGTGACTTGTTCTGAAAAGATTTATCAGTAAAGGAAGCTGTAGGACTTGTGAAACTGTGTTCAGTTGCAGTTTATTATGTAACAGTAATATAGGGCTGTATATTGAAGAACGCACCAACATCTTTACAAAGATATTACAAAGCGGAATTAATAATCGGAATAAATAAAGAAACAATAGAAGTTATTTTTTGTTTGGGCTTCACGCCTCAGCAACGTCGAGTTCATTAGAGGCAGGGGGAATGAATGAGGGGAACGAACAGAAAGGCCGTGGGCTTTTGAAGGAACCACTCCTTGAATCGGTGGAACCATTGAAAATCAAAATATAGATGTCCGGATGAGTATTTGAACCCACGCACTCCCGAATTCCAGGCTTAAGCGTTACCGCTCAACCACCGAGCTCGATGAAAAGTTTACATTTTATATTTATGAGTGAGTAAATCTAACCACCTGGTAAATTTTATGAGTTTTTGGAAGGATTACAGAATTTTTCAGATGTGGCACACATCGTCTGTTGGCAGTTGTATACGGGTAACCAAGGTCGGCGATAGGATTCTCGGGCCCGGGATAAGTGTTCTTAGCAGTGCCGTAACCGGTTGGGTCCCGTGGTAAATTAATCGGATGGGGCCCTCCCTCAGATCAGTGGGGCTCTCACAGCCCAGATAGGCGGTACATTTGCCCCGCTTCCTCCCCCCCCCCCCACCCCTCCTAACGCCGGCACTGCGAGTATCCAAGGTATACTGATCTTCAGATTTAAACAACAATTAACATAAGCAACCTTATTATCTCCGTCAATGAGGCTTCCAAACTGTACGTGATACAATATAGGACTGTATATTTATGGACACCATCTTTAACAAGACGGCCGGCCCTACCGGGTGAACGTAGCGGCCGAAGAAGGGAGGCACTAAAATCGCTCCAAAGATTTTTGGATCCCCATTTTCGCCGATTACTATTTTGGATAATAATAATGTTAATATCTAAGACCGAGCTCATTATTGTCGTTATTGTAGTCGCTGTTATGTTCGTTAGTGAAGACTAATATAATATTATTAATGATTTTCTCAGTTGGCTGTAAATTTGTTATGCGATCTTCCAGCAGCAGCAATTTTTCGGTGTTGGCACAGGTCTTGGTGAAAGCCGGGAGGGGGGGGGGGGCGCACACGGTTATTCGTATTTTCAACGTTATTCGTTTGTTTCTTTCTTTGTAGTTTTGATATTTTTGATCGTGGAGCGAAATGACAGGC
Organism: Vandiemenella viatica; assembly: GCA_031002005.1. Classification (NCBI taxonomy): domain Eukaryota; kingdom Metazoa; phylum Arthropoda; class Insecta; order Orthoptera; family Morabidae; genus Vandiemenella; species Vandiemenella viatica. Next base: position 64,664,323 of record CM061921.1, on the reverse strand, counting down.
ACAGACACGTGCATTCCGTTGTTCTTCTTGAGTAATAGACTTAATTCATTACATATTTTATTTGAAATAAAAATGTAGTTACTTTCGTTCGATTTTTAAATTTTTAATAATATAAAAAATTTAATAACAAAAAAAACAATTAGTAAAACAGGCTTAAAAATAATATACTTATTTTAACACGCAGATATCTTTCGATGTGATCTAGCCAATCAGTCGATGGAACATGGTATAGCCTACTTATTTTCGTACGAGGATATTATTAAAAGAGTGTGAAAGCTAGAAATGTTAAATTTATTTACAAATTATAGTCAAAATGCAAAGAATCTTACTAAACTTTTCGCTTGCAGCTATAACTGCAAAATTTTTGTACCAAATTTTTGAAAAAATGCATAATAAATTAGGCTATTCTCCATTAGTTCCTATAACCGTAAAAGTATCACGGATTATTAACGAGTACCAAATGCCCAGTGTGTCCCTCGCATGAAGCAGGTGCTAAATTAACGTGTATTCTATGGTTAACCGCCGCATATGATTTTTTTGGCTATAAATATGCTACTGAAAAATTACTCGTAAAATAAGCTTTCTAGGGTGACAACCTGAACCAGATTTATATATAGTTTACAAATTTTCATTTATGAAAATGTGAAAAGGAAAAATTTATTCATTGGGAAGCTAATTCACGAGAAATTTTTCAGTACCACAAGTATACAAAAAAGCGGAGTGAAAAGCAAAATATATTAAGACACATTATTTTTTTCAAGAATGGAGCAGAAAAATCCGAAAGTACATATCGAAAACAATGTTGCTTAATTTTGCTAGTATCCCGTCGAAATTATTAATTCATCGATTTTATTAGGTTTTTATTTTGTTTATTTTTCAGTTGTAATATGAATAAATAGAAAAAAAACAGTGTAGTGAGCAAACTCTCTTCCAATAAATAAAAAAAAACTAACAATTATTAGAGTAACAATAAGTTAGAAACAACCTCCCACAAAAGTTGTTTGTATTAATCTGGTCTCGTGATGAGGCTAAAATGTTGGGCGTCAATGACCCTGATAACTACAACAAATAATTATAAAAAGAAGAAGGTTAAATATTCTACAGATGTTTATATTTCATACCTTGCTCAATTAGACTATAAGTGAATGGAGTGTATATCTGTTTAGGATGTTCTGTACAGCGCGCATTTGCGACGCGTTGCTCCTGCCACCCCCGAGATGGTCGCCTTCCTGTACCTGACCTGTCGTGACGGCTCTAGTAAACAGCAGCTCTGTAACAGTCTCTTACAAAGCATCTACGGCTGGGATCCGGAAGGTGTCAACAAGGTATAGTAGTGCCAGTGTATTTGCACAATGTTCCGGCATTTTTCTAGCCTTTAACATGCCAGGATTTCTAGCAACATTGGCGGAGGTGAGTCAATGTTGTGGCATTAGTAGGTCACATTCCATTACTGGGAAGACTTTGGTGTCAGAGTAGGGGGAAGTTCTTGTGTTAGTTGCGCATCTCCTTCCATTTCACATGTGGTTGTCATGACGATTGTTTGCCTTTTCAGGATTTGCCACGTACGGATGAAGTTTAACCTTGTATTTTACTGGGATGTGGCGCAATCCTTTGTTTCGTTAGAGTTTGTTGCAGGAATGGTCTACATCAAAGGCAGTAAGGCTTTTACGGCTGGTTGGTGTCAGCAGATCTATGTGTTGTAAACTGGACTCCTCGTGTACTTGGCAGGAACTCTCGCTGGCAGCAGTGGCAGCCATGGGTTGAATTCTTGGTGGTGCGCCATTTGCTGGTAGGTGGGACTCCGTGAACTTGACATGCGGTTGCAAGGCCCTTATTTTTTCTGGCTTGGATACGATGTTATGGATGGGAAGCAGTGAGGTGGTTTGCTTGAGTTGGTCGCTGTAGACTAGGCACAGAATGTTCCCTCTTCTTGGAAGTTGGATGGTTGACTATTGTTTCTGGCTGTTCTTGGCGTGTTTAGGCTGCCTGTGGCTGTCACCTCTTTGTTTGCTGCTATTCTTTGCATTTTTAATGGTGGACAACCCTTCTAGCAGGCTGCATGGGATCCCTTACAGTTGCAGCAGACTTCAACTATTCATGGGCGAGAGCAGTCAGCGGCCTTGTGCTCTTCTCCGCAATGGACATACCGCTCCTTCTCCTTGCATTCATGAGCGAAATATCAGATTTTTTGACATCTGAAACATTGCAAGATTCTGTGAGGTGACTTCTTGTTTTGAGATGACGATTTTGGAGTGTCAGTGCTTGATGGTATGCATTGTTATGTAATATTTCGTTCCTGGAGCTTGTTTACGATTGAAACATAATTCGAAGGATATGAGGTCGAGATCCTGATTCTCGCCGGGTAGCAGCAGCAGCAGCGTCATCTATATAGATTCCGCTATGATGGTTTCGCAGTTCCAGGTTCTAGACCTATGCCTGCTGTCAGATTTGCTTTTTCTTGACGTAGTTTGTTGAATAAATTCTGAGTTTGTTCATTGCACAGGGGGGCATGAAGATGTTAATGAGCTGGGTGAGCTGGGTAAGCAGCGTCACCACCACCGTTAGCTGGTCGCTGGGTCCGGTACGGCAGGCGTGGCAGTGGTCGACTGGTCGACCTTCACGGCGGCGGCCGGCCGGCTGCCGTCTCGAGTCAGGAGCTTTTTTTTTTTTTTTAAAAAAAAAAAGCTGTTGTCATCTGTTGTTGCCTGCAGCGGGCCGCGTATGCAACTCGCGCGCAGTCTTGTCCGCCGGTCTGTGTTGGTGGGGAGGCTGTCTGGAGCTAGCTTCGTGGCGGGCAGGCTTGTTGGCCGCAGCAGCTTTTGGGCGACGCACTGCCCTAAGTTCCTTCTTGATGTTACAGTCAGAAAAACAAGCCGCGTGCCCTGTGGCGCAGTTGTAGCAGACTGCTTCGTCTCTGGCTGTGGTACCACAAATAGTGGGATCAGCACCCATTCCATGGCTGCGGTTGTTGAGTCTATAGTGCCCCGCAAAGGGATCGGATCTGGTGATTCTGGAGCCTTTGGTGATGCAACTGGGACAAGGCTCAGCGATAGTTCTGGCGAAGCAGGCGTCGTAGAGCTCGGCGAAGTAGGTGAGGCAGGGCCCGATGGTGTTGAAGGCTGTAGAAAGGCGGTAGTACTCGACGGTGAAGACAAGGTTGGAGACGAGTCTGGTGATTCCGGAGAGTCCAGTAGTGGAGTTGCAGCGAGTGCTGGAGGCTGTGAGGTTTTATTAGGTACTTGGAGCTTGCGTTGGCATGTCTCCATTGTATGAGAGGACGGTTACTGCTGGAACCTCTTTCTCCATTGTTCTTCTCTAATGATGGATACAACTGCTTTGTTGATCTGCATTCCCTCCATTTTCTCAACTGATCTCTGCAGTTCCTCGGTTTGTTGAAGCAGTTGTTCTACAGTGGGTGGGCTGACAATCGCAGGCTTATGTGATGTCGCCTTGCTTGCTTTCTCCATTAAGGCATGATGAACAACGGAGAAGACTCTAGCAATCCTGAGTTACCTCGAGAGTGCCGCTTGGAACGATCGTTATCACCGCAGGGTAGCCACGTTCCAGAACGGCCCTATAGCAGGCCCTGGCACGGTAATTCCCTGACACTCGGTGGCCAGGGGAGGATGCCTCTCTAACAATTTAGTGGATCGCATCAGCAATAATTGCGTATATAAAGGAGGCCGCCGGGTGGACAAGGGATCGAACGTGGTCGGCCAGACGTCGCACGTAAGTGGTGCATCACAGCGTCAGGCTGGGGTGGTACACCCCGACCCCGAACACAGGACCTCGCCATTGCCTCCACCCTCTGCTCTGGTCTAAAACTGTAAGCATCTCATTCTATATCTATTGGGTCATAGGACAGTTCTGTTCTAGATAGCCGAGACTCTATGTTTCTTCATTATTGTTCCTTTCTATTAAAGAGTTGTAAATATACTGTACTTCTGTATCTTCAACCGCTATTTCATTCGTAGTAGTAATATAACCATGGACTCACGCACTATAGACCACAACATTTAACATTTTTCTCCGAGTAAACAGGCTACTCGACTGAACCCTCTCACAAGTATCTATCCTTTGTCCCAAGCACCTCGGGTGACGGTAGGTACTCCTTAATACCATTGGAAGTTAGCTAAGCGCTTCTGGTATAGTCTGTGGACGCGTCTCCATGAATTCTAAGAGAACAGGAACGTGACAACTTCATCATTAAAATTATCTTTCAAGATAAAAACAATATTAACCCGTACAGATACAACATATATCTTCAGATATCTGCTTCATTTTTTCTAAAATAGTTCTTACCTTCGACTATTCCCTCTGCTAACAATTTAACCAATCCCACATGTTTTAGAATGTGACCTAACATCCTGTCTCTTCTTTCTGTAACAATGTTCCACACCGTGCGTGGTGTAACAGCTAGCGTTCTGGCCTCGCATTCGGGAGGATGGCGGTTCGAATCCCCGTCCGGGCATCCAGATTTGGGTTTTCCATGGTTTCCCAAATCATTCCAGGCAAATGCCGGGATGATTCCTTCAAAAGGCCATGGCCGAATTCCTTCCCATTCCTTGCCCCCCATCCTTTCCCGTCTCTAAAGACCTCGCTGTTAAGAGACGTTAAGCAGTTAAAAAAAAAAGAATAAAAAAGACAACGTTCCACAAACTTCTTTCCTCACCCATCATTTCCAATACACGTTCATTTCATACTTTATCTGACAATTTAATTTTCAGCATTCTTCTTTAGCACCACATTTCAAATGCATCGATATTCTTTCTTTCTGGAATTCTTAAAGTCCATCCTTCTCCACCATGAAGTGCTGTGCCCCATACATAGAATTTTGAAAGTTCTTTTTGAGTTCTAGATCAATACTTGAAACTAAAGGTTTTCTCGTTTTGAAAGGTTCTTTTCGCTAATTCTATTCACCGTTCAACATCATTCCTGCACTGGCTATCAGTTGTAATTTTACTTCCTAAGTAACAGCATCTGCTTACTTCTCCTATTGGATCGGATGCTATTTTTAAATTTAATCTACCATTATTGCTATTATTTCTACTACATATCACAACTTTTGTCTTGCTTTGGTTTATATTTAGTCCAAAATCTTCCTCCAGTATTTTGTTCATAGCATTCAGTAACTTCTCAATATCCTCAGTCCTTTTCTTTAACTTCCTTTGTTGCTTCTTCTACAAACAAGTTGAATATTAATGGGGATAGACAACGACATTGTCCAACGCCCTTTTTAACTGTGCACGTCTCTCTTGATTCTCTACTTTTATTATAGCCACTTGATGCTCATACAGATTATAAAGTATCATTCTATCTCAATATTTTAAACCTTAATTCTTTAAAATTTTGAACGTCTTGTACCATATAACATTAGCAAAAGATTTTCTAAACTAAAAAAGTCATAAAATTATCTTTGATTTCCTTGCTCCGCCCTTCAAGTATTATTCTTAAAGCCAGAATTGTTTTTCTTGTACCCCGGCTTTTCCTAAGCCCAAACAGATATTCATCTACTATCTCTTCAACTATCCTTTCTATTCTGTATATTATCCCAGTCAGTAATTTTGAAGCATGTGATGTTAGACTTGTACTGCCATAATTCTCACATTTGTTAGCTTCTGATTTCTTCGGAAGACTCAAGAAGATACTTGTATTGAAATCAGTTGAAATTTCTGCTGTTTCGTAACTGATATTACTTGAATAATATTTGGATTCCTTCTTCTAGCGATTTCAGAAGTTTTACCGGAATTTCATTAATTTGAACCACCTTATTTGATTCCAAATCTCAAAGCTCTGTCAAACTCTGTTCTTAAAACAGGATGACCTAAATCATTAATGTCGACATCGCGTCCGTTTTCCAGTACACCGTTATTTAAATCATCTCCATCATACTGTTTCTCTGTGTATTCCTTCCATCGGGTAGTTCTTTCTTCTGAGATTGAAGGTAGTTTCCCCATCAGCAGCTTTAATGTTTATATTTTTTTTCATTTCTCCAAAAAAAAATTTGATCTTCTTTTAGGCCACATCTACTCTACTTCCGACTATTTCCTTTTCCACTTCTTCACTTTTCTTGCAGCCACTTTTCATCCACTGTTCCGATCTCTATCTTTTCTTCGCTATGTTCGTCATCCTGTTTCGAGGCTTATACCTGGTGCTATGAACTCATTATTCAGGAGATCAACTTTTCAGCGCACAAAGACCTATGAGTTATTGATTGCAATGAATGATACTCATAACTGTATGAGGAATTACTCTGATAATTCAATTTTAGGGATTCTCGTTTCCTTAATACATCATATAATGACATGAGTCAGCTGATTGATGTAGGGTACATAGTAACAGTTTCTGCAATAACTGAACCACACAAATAAAAATGAAAATTATTCTGAATCATCTCTATCCAGCTTCCTCTTGTTTTGCTGTTTAATAAGTAACTGCCGCTGACGCTTGGCGTAATTTAACTATCTATTTTTCATGTGCTTTCAGACAAATCTTCCTTTCTACATTTCACACCTATTAGCAGGGGCATCGATTGACACCTTGTTCCACTTTCTACAGATTGCTCAGAATGGTAAGTTCATATTACAAACATTCTCAAGTTCATCAGTTATTATTTTTTACAAAACGCGAAAATTAATGATCGTTGTCTATTATTTGATAATCTAACCAAAAATATAAACCAAATTGATGATAAGAAAACACCTTTGGAATAGCGAAATAATCTTTTTACTACCGTATAATTTACGATTAGAAAAATGTGGATTTCTAGCCTAAATCAATGATAATATCTCTTTGACAAGTATTACCTACCGTTATCAGAACGTTAAATTTTCCTTGTGTTGAATGTCTTTCCTGACATCTGTCTGGTGTTAATAACGAAACATTCCGAAGAGTAAGCCGAGATGGTTCCTTCAAAAAGTCCATAGTCGAATTACTTTCCATTGCCTGTCCCCAGTCCTTTCTCCCTTGTAATAATCTTGACGTCAACGAGGCGTTAGGCCATAAGAAAAAAAAATCTAATAAATAAATCATAAACGAAGGAAATCCTCATGCTATAATAAGTTGCTACACTACAATTTGCAAATTTCTAAAAATTCATTTAATTTTTATTAAATGCTCTTCAGCTACAGAGTATTCATGCTTCTTGTAATTGCATTGTAAAGCAGTTGAAATATATTATAGATATATAGAAACATGTCATTTGATTTTTACTGTAGTTGCATCTAAAAAAAATCTATAATATCCCTATTTCTTGTTCTGTGCTTGTGTCACTCCCCTTGCCGTTCAAACTCATTAAATTTTCCTTCGTGTATAATAGGTACTGAAAAAAACATGGAATACAGATACAATATGATAATCTCCAATCTAGTCGTCCAGTGACTATGGAAAGGAAGGCTGCATATCAATCACACAACTTTTTTCTGCAAGTTAGGTATCTCTCAGCTGAAGATTGGTGATTCCATACCCGAATACCATATGACAAATGGCTTTGTATTTGTGGAGGGTATACCATATTTTACACATCTATACTAACAAAATATTGTATTTTTTTAATAGATAAATTCTTTTGCTACCTTTACCATCAACAGCCTGAATAAGTTTATGAATATATTTATCCTAGATCAATCTAGAGCCAATACTGAAATTTCTGTAGTCATCCTAATTTGTGTGTTTATCAATTGACCAAAGAGAAACATTTTATCTGCATTTAAATACATCAAATTAACAGTACATCAGTTCTTTCTGACTGCAATATTTGCATTTATAACATTTGCCCCATCTGAGGATATTCTTATCATCTGCGAATAGGTTGCTACTAATAGAAGAACCACAGATATTATATTACAAGTCATTATTATAGGTGATAAATAGAATAGGGCCCTAGATAGACCCTTGAGGAACCCCATGATTAATTGGCAGGAAATATAACCTTTCTACCTATACTAACTTTTAATATCAGTCATTTAAATACTACTGTATAAATAGAAAAGTATCCTATGCAAAACTATAAATACTAAGTTATTCAAGTAATATACTATGAAATACGTGTTTAATGTCTACGATAAGTCATAGAAGCGTGCCATCAGAAAATCCTTGCTATTATTATTATTGTTATTACCAAGACTACTGTTTATACCTAAATGAAATAGTAGCTTGCACTGTGTCCTGCACAGACCTAAAATCAAATTGTGAATTGTTAATAAATTGTTTTGTTCAAAGTACGACAAAATCTGAGTGTCAATAATAAAGTAAAATATTTTAGATATAACAAGAACTACGGTTATAGATTTGTAACTGTAAAAGGAAGAGATATATATTTATTTACCTCGAAATTTTTCCGCCAAAATCTGAGTTTACTGCCATCGTAAGTGACGTAATATTTCCTGCCAAACTTTGAATTTACCGCCTTCGGATGTGACATGAGGGCGTATTCACAATACTTCACAGACATAACGGGACTTGGCTCCGGAATCCCACTCCCTCGCTACTAAAATTAAACTCCATGAAATAGTGCAGCGAACCCATGGAAACAAGTAACAGTATGTAGTACTACAGTCACTGCATGTATTTTTATCTAAAACAGGCACACCAACAAATTGTAAAAAAAAAAAAATTGTTTACATAAGAATGAAGTTTCACTCGGAGTTGAGAAGTTATAAAATGCTCTCGGGTAGCTAGCCGAGTTAACGAAGTGTTATCACACGATATTTCGGCGGTCACATGTACTGTTGCCATCTTCACCAAAAGATGGCGATAGTTCCGCCACTTCGTTAACTCGGCTAGTTACTCGAAGCATTTTTTTTTTTTTTTGCAGTTCTGTGTTTTTAATAACTTGTAAACCAATGCGTTTCAGATCGTTTCGAGGCGATGGATAGGGGCCATGAAGAAAACTTAGCGCGCTACGGCAGATCGAAGCCGCCCATCTACAACCTCACCAACGTCGCCTCTCCAGTGACGCTGTACTATGCTGACAATGACTATGAGCTACATCCCAAGGTGATAACTGCCGCAACGCCACATTCCAGATCAATCCTTATATATGATGTGCTTCTCTTATAAACGCCGAAGCAAATTGTATCCATAGGCACTGCAACTGCTGCATCAGTACGAGGGAGGTTCAAAAAATAAGGTCTCCAACGACGCCGCGTCAAAACCAACAGTGCTAGGCCGCGATGGAGTAGCCGCTTAGCTCAAGCGCCAGGTGCGAACTGTGCTCAGTGAGTCGATTTTTAAACGCGAAAAACGTTACACTGATAGAAATCCATCGTCAGTTGGTGGAAGTGTACGGGGAAAAGTGTATGGACATTAAAAACGTGTGGAAGTGGTGCCGGGAGGTTTCTGCCGGTCGCAGCAACCTCCACGACGAGGAACGGCCTGGAAGACCGAGCGTGTCCGACGAAACGGTGACCAAAATAGATGAGATGGTGCACAATAACCGAAGGATAGCTCTTGATGAGATAACCGAGAGACTTAATGGAGAGTGGGGCAAAATCTCCATACGCACAATTGTTTCAGAAACTCTAGGATATAGTAAAGTGTGCGCCAGGTGGGTTCCCAGACAGCTCATCGATGAACACAAACGAAAGCACGTGGAATGTGCCAAAGAATTTGTTCACCGCTTTGAAGAAGAAGGGGAAGACTTCCTGGATTCAACAGTGACTGGGGACGAAACCTGGGTACATCATTAGGTTCCTGAAACGAAGGAGCAGTCCAAGCAATGGCGTCACCCATCTTCGCCGAAGCCCAAAAAGTTCAAGACAGAAGTCAGTCGGTAAGGTTATGACGTCTGTTTTTTGGGACCGCAAGGGGGTATTGCTGGTGGATTTCATACCTCGGACCGCTACAGCGAAACTCTGAAACTACGGCGGGCTATCCATAACAAAAGAAGAGGAATGCTCACGAAGGGAGTGTCTTTGCACCATGACAACGCGCGTCCACATGTCTCAAATCAAACGACCTCCCTCGTCGAACAATTTGGTTGGGATCTCGTTGAACACCCCCTCTATAGCCCGGACATTGCCCCAAGCGACTATCACATGTTTCCCACACTTAAAAAACACCTGGAAGGCCAGAAGTCCCAGTCAGACGAAGAAGTGCAGGTTCGATTTCTTCGTGACGCGGCGGGAGACTGGTTCAACGACGGGATCAAAAAGCTCGTGGCGCGGATGTGGAAGGTCATCGAACGGGAAGGCGATTACATAGAAAAATAGCTAAAACTTCAAGCTTTCCAACGATGTTTCACAAGTGGTGAATAAATGTGATTTTCCATATGAAAAAAAATAGGAGACCTTATTTTTGGAACCACCCTTGCACATAACCTTAAATTAGTGATGCGCCTGTATTACATTAACAATGTGAAACTGACCTGCAAATATCATTGGAGTAGGCTATTCAGTGTCGTGGAGCCATCTTTCTTCGTCATCCCTTGAACTGCGGAATTCTTTATTGAAGTTTTTGCCTGGTTGGGATTTTCTTCATTTTCACGTATAGTCGTTTAGTTTATGTGTCTCTCTCTTTTTTTGTGTTGCTCATTTTTGTCTGTCCTAGTATTTGTCATCAGTTTGTGTGTTACTGTTTTTATGCTTCTTTTCTGGCTTATTGCATTATGTTAAGTGGTCTTTTGTGCGGTCTTTGACTTAGTCCATATTGGGCAAATGTGTTTATTGTTGGGTTAGTACTTGTTTATGCCTTGTTATAAAAGGCGATTGATAGCTTACGGTATCTCACCTTTAGCATTTCGATGTCAGCTACATGATCGAGTTGAGCATTTGGGAACCTCATGGGTAGACGGAGAACCCTTTTTAGCGCCCTGTTTTGCAGTCTTTGCAAAGTGTCCAGGTGAGATACGGCTGCGTATGCCCATACTGGGGAAGTGTATTCCACCAGCGGTCTAACTTGTGCCTTGTATAATTGGATGCCAGTTCTTGTGCTGAGGGTGCTGGTGAATTTGGGCACAGGGTATAATTCGCCCAGTCGGCGCTGCACCCTCTGTCGGACCTCATCAACATGGGCCTTCCAGGTCAGCTTAGTGCTTAGGGTGACGCCTAGGTGCTACATTTTTGTTATTTAGTGTTCTGTCCGGTGGCATATTAATTTCGCTCCACTTTCCGTTCTACCGTCTGTAACATTTCTGTAAGTCTTCGCAGAATAGGCTAAGTTTCATACAATAAATTTAAACATAAGGCAAAAACAAATATTTTAAATTGTATTCGGGTGGGGGGGGGGAGGGGAGAAGGAAACTGAGATCGAAAATAATTATTACCTACCCCCGAATGTAGGGTGTACATGTCTAGAACTCATCAATTCGAAATCTAGAATTCCTGTTTTCAATTTTATCACTGAAAAATAGACTTGAGCACTAGTAAAAATTGTCAATTTAATACAATTATTGTTGTTACCAGATGTAACTCAAAGACGCTGTTACCTAAGAACTAGAAATTTGTCTCCAATATTAACATTCCTATATTTAAACGAGAAATACTAAAAACATCTACAACTAATAAGCTTGTAAGTTGAGAGAACAAGAAGCAAAAGTTTTAATTTTGACTGTTATTTTGCCATGTGTTAATATTGTTTATTAACAGTGCTCTTATTACATCCCAGTTCCAGAGACGGCACATAATTAAAATTAGCGCGGGTGCAGTTTTGAAAAAATAGGCCTACCAAATCATGGTTATTGTTAAATCAAAAAGATTGTCTTAATAATAAGGATGAGCTAATATAATATTTGGTGCTGAATGCCCTCTTTCTTAAATATAACTTTCTTATGCAGAGGCAGCTGGGAAAAATAAAGCTATTATAGCTCACTTATAGTAAGAATAGTTTGGAATTGTACTTTCCGCAGCAACACGGCATTTAACCGTCGTGCGCATACGCACAATGGCAAAGTGTCGTTGGCATTATCAGAAGTACACTGAAAAGCCAAAGAAACTGGTATAGGCATGCATATGCAAACACAGAGATATGTAAACACTCAGTGTACGGCGCTGCGGTTGGCAACGCCTATATAACGCAACAGGTGTCTGGCGCAGGCGTTAGATCGATTACTGCTGCTACAATGGCAGGTTATCACGATTTAAGTGAGTTTGAACATGGTGTTACAGTCGGCGCACGAGAGATGGTACACAGCATCTCCGAGGTAGCGATGAGGTGGGTATTTTCCCGTATGACCATTTCACGAGTGCACCGTGAATATCAGGAATCCAGTAAAACATCAAATCTCCAACATCGCTGCGGCCGAAAAAGATCCTTCAAGAACGGGACCGATGACGACTGAAGAGAATCGTTCAACGTGACAGAAGTGTATCCCTTCCGCAAATTGCTGCGGATTTCAATGCTAGGCCATCAACAAGTGTCAGCGTGCGAACCATTCAACGAAACATCTTCGATATGGGCTTTCGGGGCCGAAGGCCATTCATGTACCCTTGCTCACAGCACGACACAAAGCTTTACGCCTCACTTGGGCCCGTCAACACTGACATTGGACTGTTGATGATTGGAAACATGTTGCTGGTCTGACGAGTCTCGTTTCCAATTGTATGAGCGGATGGACGTGTACGGGTATGGAGACAACCTCATGTATTCATGGACCCTGCATGTCAGCAGGAGACTGTTCAAGCTGGTGGAGGCTACTACTTCAGACATTAGTCGAGTCCATGCCACGTCGTGTTTCGGCACTTCTGCCCTACACGATATTAGGGAGGTGTACCAGTTTCTTTGGCTCTTAAGTGTGTATTTCCATTACAATTGGAGAATTAGGAGGGAACACTCCATGCTGTAATTTTGAATGGAAGAATAGGGGGTGTTGCAGTTCCACAGTGCCTACTACAAGTTGCCACTGCCGAGTGTACATTGGTTTCACTGGGCTACCTAATAGTCCAAGAGTCCATGACGCTTTTTTTCATGAAGTGTTTGATGCACGTAAAAATATTACACAGTAGTAGCGATAGGATAGATGAATAGGTAATAGACTGTTTGCCGGACCTGCCTAGGTACGCCAGGTATTGCGCATGTAAGAAAGGTGCAAAAAAAATGTGCTAAAAAAGTATTTGAATCAACAGCCAACAAGAACTATTTGGCAGCTAAGTTGGTTTAGAATAAAAACATAAATAAGGCAGACACTTTTGGATGGGTTAACATTGAGCCAAATTACCCCAAAGCTGTATTTTTAAAAATACTAAAAGTATTTGATTCACGCTGAAATTTTAATAGCGTCTTAATTATATATGTTTAAAAATTCTCGTAAAAAGCCAGACACTTTCTGGGGCTTAGTAATTGGCAAACGTCGAAACAAATGTTACACGGAGAGATCGCCGGTATAGTCCTGGTCGCTTTCCGCGCTCTCATTGGCTGTTGATCACATGATTTTGTACTTCTCTATGATATAATTATAATATATTATTATGACTAACAGTGTGTACAAGTTTACTAGGATTTCACGCTATTACGGGATGCGATTATAATCCTTCGTTTTTCAAGAAAGGGAAAGAAAGGCCATTACAAATAATTAAAAATAATATGGATTATCAAAAAGCACATACTGATCTTGCAAGTGCTGATGTGCCTGGGCTGCAATTCGAAACTTTGCAGTGCTTCAAAAAAATTTCTGTGCACTATATGGTTACCAAACCGTTACGTATGCCAATAATGCACGATTTCAAAAACATTGTTCCACTGAAAAATCTAATAGTAGTGATGAAGCATTCCAAAAAACACTGCTAAAATATGATGCGTCGAATTTATCACTCTCTAACACAAAATTACATCAGCACCTTTTGCCGGCGCGATATGTTACTAGCATTTGGCGAAATACTCATCTGAAAATTCAGACGATTTTGAAATCAGACGGGAATGGCTGGACAGTAAAAGATGAAAATTATGAGTTTAAATGGTGTGAAGGTGACTGAGTGCCACAAACAGTTTTTGAGGCTTTCAAAAGTAGCAAAATTCTTGAAGATAAACTCTTGGAAGAAAACTTTTGAAATAGTGCATTATTGACATTTGTAATGGTTTTGAAACCATATAGGTCACAGACAAATTTTTGAAGCACTGCAAACGTTTCAGATTGCAACCCAGGCACATCAGCACTTGCAAGATCAGTAAGTGCCTTTTGATAATCCATATTATTTTTAGTTATTTGAAATGGCCTTTCTTGAAAAACGAAGGATTATAATCGCATCCCGTAATAGCGATAAATCGTAATAAACTTGTACACACTGATGGTAATAATAATAATAATTATTATTATTATTAATATTATTATAATATTTATTATTATTATTATTATTATTATTATTATTATTATTATTATTCTGGTAGCTCAGTGCCTAAGCGCTTGCTTTCAAAACGTTCGCTGCTACTGCCCCTGGCAGGAATCCCTCAGGCGTAGGAATTTTGAGAGTTGTGTTTAATCATATGAGCTATGCCAGGATACTCCGTGGTTCGGATTCCACGTTAAACTATAGGTCCCAGAGGAAAGGAACTGGCCGTCCTACCTCTGACACAGTGGCTTAGTATGCCTCCTTCGGGTTGTGGACTAAGTTAGGTTTTATTCTAATTATATTATACAGAAGTACAAGATCACGTGATCAACAGCCAATAAGAGCGCAGAAAGCAACCAGGACTATACCGGCGATCTCTCCGTGCAATATTTGTTTCGACGTTTGCCAATTACTAAGCCCCAGAAAAAGTTTCTGGCTTTTTGCGAGAATTTTTAAACATATATAATTAAGATGCTATTAAAATTTTAGCGTTAATTAATTACTTTTTTGTATTTTAAAAATACACCTTTGGGGTAATTTGGCTCAATATTAACGCATCTAAAAGTTTCTGCCTTACTTATTTTTTATTCTAAACCAACTTAACTGCCGAATAGTTCTTGTTGGATTTTGATTCAAATACTTTTTTAGCATATTTTTTTACACTTTTCTTACATGCGCAGTACCTGGCGTATCTAGGTAGGTCAGGCACACAGTCGATTACCTACTCATCTATTCTATTGATACTAGTATGTAAAATTTCTGCGTGCATCAAACACTTCATGAAACAATGCGTCATGAGCTCTTGGACTGTAACATGAAAATATGTCAATAACTGATTTTTATGCCAAGCAACTGACGCCTAGTCTGCCACATACAAGATATCTGTTATACTCATTTGATGGGATTTCTGGAGATATCGATTCCGCCAGGAATTGGCGTCATAATACTGAAGCAGTAAAAACCAAGACACCGCTACCTTACGAAATAGTGATAGCGGTGTCATGCTAGTCCAGGATGTATTACAACCTAATTTCTGCTTGAATATAACGATGCAGGGTATATAACAATACTTGCTTGAAAATAATAAGGCCTACGATTAACTACCGTCGTATTATGACGTGATTATTCAACGCAGAGCAGAATCGCGTTCTCCGGAAGACCTGATTTGGTTAGGGAACCCTAATTGCAGAAGGCTCGACCAACACTTCCTATTTTTTTTCATAGTTGATGAGAGGTTAAATGCCTTGATGACCACGTATGTAGCACTAAATTTCAGATGTATGTCGTTAGTTTCTTGTACTATACCTGCAGATGCATATAAACCTAATTCAAAGTACATTTAATGAATCACTTAAAAATTATGATTAGTAAAACAGTATCTTCCATGTATGAACTACGTGGCTCAGGTAACCCCATGCAGATCTGTATCATAGACAAATTGGATTTTCAGCAAACTTCAGAGTGATGTAGAAAATATGCTGTATATTCTACGATTACTCACAATGAAAATCTGGTCGATAACTAACAACCTTTTTGTAAAACTGACATAGCCTGCAGAAGTTTTAAGAGTTGGTGGGAGGCTAATTGCAAACTGTGTTAAATCTCAGTTTTGCTCGCCATACCTTTGGCGTGAGACGGCAGAACAGAGAATATGCATGAAATTTTAATTTATGTCTAGTATTTTTATTTGGAATCTTTATTATTGTAGAATTACCGCTACAACGTTTTTTTCTTATTTATTCGATTTTTATTTATTGATTTTAATTAATCACAAGTGTTAAAAATACAAGGGAAATGTAACTTCGCAAAACGCAACGCTATTGGTCGAATCGAATCGTGACGATCAAGTACACGATCATATTGTAAACAAAAGCGTAGTTGCTGGGTGTTTTAATAGCTTTGCGAATGGGTTGAAGTTTATCTTGACATAACAGCATAATTCGTGAGATGATATATTCTTTCTACAATACGCATACAATAAATAATGACTGAAAGCGGTTTTCTCAAAGCACAGTCGGATAATCTTCCAAAAATTGATTTCTTGATGACAATATATTTTGCATCAAATCCGAATTTTACGGCCGCTGAGTTCAGAGGAGTGAAAGCTGCAAGGTAGTGAAGTGATAGATATTTTAATTATTATTTTTTTATTTTTAATAAGTTAGATTGAAAAGACAATTAAGATTAACTATAATTTACAGTGTTAATTTCCACGAAAGATTAAAATCATCTTTGGATTTTAAACCTCGCGGAAAATGGCAGCACGATCATAAGGTTGTGGCTAGGTTGAAATGCTGACAGCACGAGAAAAATTGAAACTGAGGAATAAAGTTTTTCGAAATATCGCTTAGTTCTCGAGATATCTATCAACTGTCAAAAATTGGTGGTTCAAGCGCAACGCGAGGGTCCCAAGAAGGAAATGTTCTATCGGTCTGAAATTTACTACACACGTTCCTGAACACAAATTATCTCATAAAAAGTTGTATGTAAAATGATAGACCACTTAGTGTAGAAATAATCTGACACTGAATTTATCATTACAGCAATGGCTTATATTTTCATACCAGGTTTGTTGCTGTAGCTCAGGCATCAAAATCGGCCAGAAATTTTGTTAGTAATGTTTCTTGGCACACATCACAAAATAAGATATTGCCAGGAAAATCAAGGAACACAGATTTGTAGAAATAATCTAAGTTACTATCTCGCAAACAGCTTCAGTTACGTTATATGCCACAACCAAAAATTGAACATTGCAGCGATTGTAACAAACATTGTTTATCTGAGAAATACGATTAGCAATGTAACCTAACAAAACTTAAATAACTGGCTTTCTTTTGTTATGAATCAAAAATACATGTGCGCCATTGCCATGTATAATTTTAGAGCTTGGTCCAGAATGTATTTTCACGTTAACACCGAGAGTAGTAGGTGAGCAGAAACATCGCCCCATAATAATCCATTTTGGCATAAGAAGTTGGCAGAAACGAGAATATTAACATCTTATCTCAGTATCTTTACCATACCTAACCGATACGCTCAACAAATTTGAATTGGCTTTGGCGAAAATTTTCATTTGGTGCAGGGCGTGTTTCAACCTAACCACCTCACGTTTGAGACATTATATCTCGAAAACTAAGCAACATATCAAATAAAAAAGTATTCTAATTATTTAATTCACTTTAGATTTTTCTCATCGAGTTTAATCAAATTGTGGTTCCATGGTTATCATAGAATCCCATAGAATGAACTAGAGTTAGGTAATACCTTTATGATTTACTTACATACACTCCTGGAAATTGAAATAAGAACACATTGACGCCGGTGTGTAAGACCCACCATACTTGCTCCGGACACTACGAGAGGGCTGTACAAGCAATGATCAAACGCACGGCACAGCGGACACACTAGGAACAGCAGTGTTGGCCGTCGAAGGGCGCTAGCTGCGCAGCGGTTGGGCACCTCCGCAGTCAGTGTCAGCCAGTTTGCCGTGGCATACGGAGCTCCATCTCAGTCTTTAACACTG
Source organism: Vandiemenella viatica (assembly GCA_031002005.1). Classification (NCBI taxonomy): domain Eukaryota; kingdom Metazoa; phylum Arthropoda; class Insecta; order Orthoptera; family Morabidae; genus Vandiemenella; species Vandiemenella viatica. The sequence goes on along the minus strand of CM061921.1, from coordinate 64,646,539 downwards.
GTAGCATGCCGCGACAGCGTGTACGTGAACCGTAGGTGCAGTTGACGGACTTTGAGCGAGGGCGTATAGTGGGCATGCGGGAGGCCGGGTGGACGTACCGCCGAATTGCTCAACATGTGGGGCGCGAGGTCTCCACAGTACATCGATGTTGTCGCCAGTGGTCGGCGGAAGGTGCACGTGCCCGTCGACCTGGGTCCGGACAGCAGCGACGCACGGACGCACGCCAAGACCGTCGCATCCTACGCAGTGCCGTAGGGGACCGCACCGCCACTTCTCGGCAAATTAGGGACACTTTTGCTCCTGGGGTATCAGAGAGGACCATTCGCAACCGTCTCTATGAAGCTGGGCTACGGTCCCGCGCACCGTTAGGTCGTCTTCCGCTCACGCCCCAACATCGTGCAGCCCGGTTCCAGTGGTGTCGCGACAGGCGTGTATGGAGGGACGAATGGAAACGTGTCGTCTTCAGTGATGAGAGTCGCTTCTGCCTTGGTGCCAATGATGGTCGTATGCGTGTTTGGCGCCGTGCAGGTGAGTGCCACAATCAGGACTGCATACGACCGAGGCACACAGGGCCAACACCCGGCATCATGGTGTGGGGAGCGATCTCCTACACTGGCCGTACACCTCTGGTGATCGTCGAGGGGACACTGAACAGTGCACGGTACATTCAAACCGTCATCGAACCCATCGTTCTACCATTCCTAGACCAGCAAGGGAACATGCTGTTCCAACAGGACAATTCACGTCCACATGTATCCCGTGCCACCCAACGTGCTCTAGAAGGTGTAAGTCAACTACCCTGGCCAGCGAGATCTCCGGATCTGTCCCCCATTGAGCATGTTTGGGACTGGATGAAACGTCGTCTCACGCGGTCTACACGTCCAGCACGAACGCTGGTCCAGCTGAGGCACCAGGTGGAAATGGCTTGGCATGCCGTTCCATAGGACTACATCCAGCACCTCTACGATCGTCTCCATGGGAGAATTGCAGCCTGCATTGCTGCGAAAGGAGGATATACACGGTACTAGTGCCGACATTGTGCATGCTCTGTTGCCTGTGTCTATGTGCCTATGGTTCTGTCTGTGTGATCATGTGTTGTATCTGACCCCAGGAATGTGTAAAGTTTCCCATTCCTGGGACAATAAATTCACGGTGTTTTTATTTCAATTTCCAGGAGTGTATTTACCTATTGATATTTTTTTGTGACGGATCTGGACGGGAATCTTCAGCAGTTGGATATGTACAAGTGAAACGAGAGAAAGACCTATGCGTGGTGAAGGCTCGAAAAGTGTTTTACTAAATGTCTGACTGAGCTTTAAATTTTCGTAAATTACTTGCTTTGGATTAAGTTGCAATAATAAATTATTTGAAGAATATACCAATGAAACTTTTGGAGAACAGGTAACGAATTATTATGTTACATTAAGTTAAAATACATAAATATATAAATTCTAAGTACTTACGATAAAATGATCTTCACAACAATATAAACAACTAGTAGCAGATATTTCCTCTTCTCAAAGCCATACACCACTTTTATCTTATATTCGCATCACGCGGGACAAGAAAATACACTTTATGAGGTGCATTTCTTATAGTATTTTTGCACATAGGTATGATACAGTACCTATAAGATGGTTTTAGACCTCCCTCCACATCGAAATTAGTTAGAAAACATAAAAGTTTTGAGATGAAACACTCCACGCTATACAGACGTCAACGTAATCGTGTACTTACACATCACAGTGCAGCGCGCAAAAATGGCAGCGTTTAAATCGACGGAATTGGACTTCAGTTTTAAAATATTTATTTTCATGTTAAATCTTAATATTTTCATCAATGTTATATTTTTTACGGTTATGTACGAATGTAAATAATTGATTAAAAAAAATAAAAAAATTTCATGCATATAATCTACTGGTGGTGATTCGTCAGATAGTCTCTCGTGTTCATGTTGTGTACGTCCATGCTCATAACACGGACTCGTGTATCATCCACTCACTAAATACAAGGATGAATTGAAATTTTGTGATTTCTGACTAAAGATAATCGACAGTGGGTGATACAGATCTGCTTTATCACTTCATTTCTGATTTTACGCTCTGTTATCTGAAGATGTCTTCCATATTAGTATTCCATTTTGCACTAAATTTGCGTCAGTTGCACTGGTCTCCCACCTTTCACGTGTGACCCATTTTTATTGATGGCTGGGAGAAATGTCACAGGTGGTGGAAGTTATAAATGGGACCTATATTTAAACGTGGAATCCGAATCACAATAGCGTTCTGGCGTATTTCACATTACACAGCAAGCTGTCCCAGAGCTGAGAGTTGGCTTAAAACCCTTTGAAAATCTCCACCGAAGCAGGGATTCGAACCAGGAACTTTTCGATCTTCGGTCAGAAGCCTTAACCACTGAGCCACCAGGCCACGGTCTGTTCTATTTATTAGTTTTTAAAGAAACAGTTGATATAATGAACACTAATTGGCAGATTATGTTGCACGATTTTCCCCGTTACATGAATAGGAACAAATTGCTATCCGTAAGGACTTGTTACATTCTTCATTCTTGTTAGCACGCAGCGTACGATTGGTTACAGTGTTTGCAAATATGACCATAGTCGTAACACTGAAGTCACATTGGTACTACCGTGTAGTCCTTTACAGAGATGGCACTATATTCAATGTATATTTCTCTTCGCTGCATTATTTGTTTCCGAATTTCATCACTGACTTCCACAACTTGGTTTACAGTGCTTTCGTCTCTAAGGCCTGATCCAAATTTTGTCTTGAATCCCTCCAGAAATAGTTGTATTTCTATTTTACCTTCAAAATGTTGTAATCGTAGCCTTCCGCGACTGGGGTCTACGGTCTCTTAGCTGTCCGTGTGACTCCTCGTAGTTGTGTAGAATGGCGGCGTTTCGGCCGTTATACTGCGGCCTTCTTCCTGGATAGAACTGCGTTATCCACCAGTGTTGTATGCTCATTTAAGCCTCATCGACGTTGAGGTCATTAGAGGCGGGAAAGTACTGGGGGCTAGGAACGGTGAAAGGAATTCAGCCATGGCCTTTTGAAGAACAATCCCGTCATTCACCTGCAGTATTATGGGGAAACCAAGGAAAACCAAAATCTGGATGGCCGGATGGAAATTCGAACCTGCGTCCTCCGGAATGCGAGTCCAGAGCGTTACCGGTCATCCACCACTATTGGTAAATACTTCCCAATGGCTGGCGGGATTCGTTTTCCGTGTCTTTGCGCTACATGTATGTATGACCGTGGTTCAAAGTTGCGGAGTCTGTAGTCCTGGACGGAAGAGTCCAGTGGAAGATAGCAAAAGAATCGTCTTATGGAGTTCTCGAGAATTCCAATACTTAGGACAGAAATTTCTTCATTTTTAATATTATCAGTACTTACAGAAAAAAAAATCAAAACTTACTACAAGGCTCCAGTGGCGTAGCTAGGTTAACAAGGGCCCCGGTGCAAAAAAAAATATTTTGGGCCCTCAGGCCAGATGGGCGACCTTTTTTTTTATTTTTTAGCTCTACCAAGTCTTGTGAGGTTTGGAGGTTTTCTGGCAGGGACTTAAGGGAGCCCCCCGAGATGGGCGTGGGTCCCCTGAGCTGCGCTTTGGGGCCCCCTTTGAGCTTGGGGGCCCCGGTTTACGGCACCGCCTAGCCCTCAGATAGCTGCGCCCCTGCAAGGCTCTACAGTCTTAATCGATAAGGTGAAAGAGAAGACTAAATACGGATCATGTGACTTCAGTTTACCATTTCCATTTTCTGAGTGGAGAGTTATCAGATACGGACTACCAGGTGGTCTTCCTATGCAGCGGCGGCGGCCAGCGGCTGACTCGCCAGCGGCAGACTCCGGGCGTCAGCCGCGCAGTGGGGCGCTACCTATGGCGCGGCGGCTGCCCAGCGGTCCTGGTACTGGAAGCTCATTAGCGAGCTCGATTTGATGTTTCGTTTAATGTTAGGAGGTCGGCATAAAGCCAAAAACAACTGATCATTTGGTTATTGTTTCTTTCTGTTTGCATAATTCACTTAGAAATGAATTTCTCGAAAAAAATGTATACATCTCATTATAAAATAAACAAAAAAGAACAACTGCCAACCGAAAATCTTGGATCATTAACAATGGGGCTACGTACATGCTAATGCGTCTTCTGTGTGAGACTCATTCACTTTAACAGCTGTGCAGGTGTAGGGTTAACACCCTCGCAAGGCAATCACGTTGCAGAACTCAGTACAGCTACTTTCTAATTGTATTATTTTAAAAATATGTGCATATATTATTAAAAATTTTGACTTGTATTTATATGAATTCATAATATTAATTTTATGTATGTTTTAATACGAATAGTAGTAACTTTCAGAAAATTTTACATTTTGCTGTATCGATTAGAATCAGTAATACAATAAAAATACTAAAATGAAGTTTTAATTGCAATCACACAACGCGAAGTAGATTGTATATTTTGATGGCTTCTGTAATAGTAAATTCTAGATGACACGTGCGAAAATTTCGCGAATACAATGAATAGTAAGGTTAGGGGTTTGTAATAGGATTAAAGAAGAACCGCCTCATTTGTTTCAATTGTGTATTTCTTTATTGTAATAGGTACATAACAAAAGTCGACGCCAGTGAAGCACTTTATTAATATCTCTTGTGCTACTGCTATCTAGTGGCTTGGCTCTAAACTGTCTCATACACGCGACATTTACAGTTATTACTTTTGCCATTCAAGGGTCAAATTCCGAAAATTTCGTTCTTAAGATATGATGTGACCAAAGCAGAGTCCTTATTTTATAATATTTATTTCGGATATCAAGGGAGACAAATAGCTCAAGATAAATAACTTTACTGAAATAATGATAATTTTGCCCTTTAAGGGTCGAATTCCGAAATATTCCTTTCACGGCGGAGACCTTAATCTTTCAATTGATAGCTCCTTTATGTATATCGGTTAGACAAGATAAATGGCTCATGACACAAAAACGCGTTGTGGAAATATTGATACTTCTTCCCTTTCAGGGTAAAATTTGAAAAAGAACTACTTTCTTAAAGTACGATATTATCAAAACGGATACCTTAATCTTTAGAATGATACCATATTTATCGATTTCGGTTAGATACGAAGGGCTTGTGACAGTAAAAACACCTTATAGAAGTAATATGTATGATATAACAACAAATTACGCGAAGGCAATAAACAATATTAATAAAGTTGTTAGATTATATTGTATATTTATTACCTGATATTTCAGGGAATTCCGTTATTTTTTTTCCCCCCCAAACATTGTTCTTCACAGACTGGTACAGTGCTGAATAAACATCATATATACAAGGTCATATACACTCTTATTCCACCAATTTTTCATCCTAATAACAGCTTTCGGTCTGACACAATTCGAATGTTCCGCTAGCGGCTGCGTCTATACTGCTCTCGGTCCGGTGCTGTCGCGCGGCTCAAGCGGCTGTTTTCGAGAACGCGGGTCGCCGCCGCTTCATAGGAAGCGCTCCCGCTGCTTTCCATTGTAGCAGTCATTAGCAGCGTCAGCCGCCAGTGGCTGACGCTGCATAGGAATCCCACCTTTAGGATTCTATACGGTGTCAACTGTTGTATTTGATTATTGTGAATGATTTAACTTGTGATACAAATGAAAACTAAAACTTTTTATTGTATGCAGATTTCACGAGCGCAAGGATTAAAGGTCCTTTACATTTCTCTATTGAACATTCATTAAATTATATTTTTGAATGCATTAATAATTGTTTCATAGCTAATCGCTTGTCCTTAAACGCTAATAAAACTCGATGTCTACAATTCAGTACGTCACATAGATTTTTTATTTTTATTTCTTTGTTTATGGCTATACGCTTCGTCGATGTTGAAGTTATTAGAGGCAGGAAAGGGCTGGGGGCAAGAACGAGAAGGAATTCAACCATGTAATTTTGAGTGAAACGTGCCATCTTTCATCTGGATTGATTTCGGTAAACAATTTAAAATCGAAATCTGGATAGCCCAGCGGGGATTCGAACCAAAATCCTCCCGAATGCGAGACCTGAACTTTACTGCTCACCCACCAGGCCAGACTTACATAAATAAAAATTTTTAGTCTAATCTATTCAAGAGAAAGACATTTTCAAATTTCTAAGTTTGAATCTTGATCATATTTTAAGTTGGAGGGCGTATATCTCTAAATTGTTAAGTAATTAAATTCAACGGCGTTAGCAATTCGTGCAGTTTCAGCAGTAGATGATTCAGATATGAAGAAACTAATATGTTTTCACTCCATAATGCCATATGCAAGAATCTTCTGGGGCAATTCAGTTAACAGTGATAAAGAATCCGGAGCTGAAATGTGAGTAATGATAATTATGTGTGGTGTTATCACTATATCTGCCTGCAGAGAAATTTTCAAGAATTTTAAAGTTGAAAGACTGGCGTACATCCACATTAATTATTTCGTAGTTGCTAATTCTGTTTGGAAGAAAAAAAAAAAAAAAAAGAAAACAGTAAAATACACGGTTACGGAACTTGTAGTGGGTGCTTAGGGGATGGCTATTGTTATTAGAAACTTTAAGATGAATATTAGTTTTGATAATCTGGATAACAAAAATCTCGAATGCAATGGAATTACAGGTGAGCAAATACTAAGTTTTATTTTGTCTTATGGCATTTACATTGCTGGGTAAATTTAACGTTATTTGTAACACAAGACAATGCAATGCAAGCAAGCAATACCCAGACCTTACAATTTGCCGGATTAGTGCAAACAATAATTGGATTCTAAGTATCTCAATAGATTTCAAAGTGAATATGGAACATCGTGGCGACACAGGCCAACAACCAGATGTTATACATATCAAAAAATTCCCAGGGGCGCCAATTAAAACAAAACGAACATTATCTGAGTCATGTTACATTAAACAAATAGCTTTCATTCAATGTTCTGTGAAACAAAATGCCAGCTAGCTCAGGGGGATTTGCACAGTTAAAGCTGAGATTCTATTCCCAGGTAACATTTACGGGTCTTCAAAGCCTCGTTAAAATCGATGAAACATTGACCTGGCGTCAGAACACATTACCAAATGTCGGCAGCTCCACGGCGATTGCGACACAAAGTGTCACCGTGAGATAACGATCTCACGGACTGCTCAACCCATCGGGTCGCCTCTGTGGTGGCTGCATCGGGTCAATGCGAGCCAGGAAGTCTCAGTCTGCATCAGGCCACTATCAGCCAAGAAGTGTCAATCTGCATCAGGCCACTCCCGGCCAGAGAGTGTCGTTGTGGCGTCCTTTCAGCCACCAAGAAAAAGATGGCTCCTCCTTTCGTAGAACAGCGCCCGTATCACATGAAAAAGAAGCTCTGGGTTAACATTTGTCAACCCCGTGGCTACCCAGCAATGGTGGGCTATCGTACGCAAAAATCACGTGATATCCAAGGCATTTTCTATTTACTAGCTTAGGCCAGCGACGACCTTCAACACCCCGCGCGTCTTGGCTGAGGGGAATGCATCCGGCCTAGGCTAACGGGATCTATCTCTCACCCCTGGCATCTCAATTGTATTCGAGGCGACTCGTCGACACCTATCAACGGCTTTGTCCCACCATGCAGGCGTTCGAAATTTTCCACTCACTACAAGCATATTTCATCAGTTCATATTAAATTTTCTCCTTTATAACAGTAACCTTGTATTAACAAAAGTTATTTATAATACTTTGGTCTCCCGGGCTTATTATGAATAAATTACGCTATGATTTGAATAAACATAATATAATTTGCACTGAATGAACCGTTATTAATCAATAATCTGAATATAGTTAGTTGCAGTATGACATTAGAACGTCATATTACAAACTGGAAGTAAATTATTGCCACAAAGTATGCAAGTCGTTAACATTTGTTCAACAAATATGTAGAAATATATGTTTTCAACAATTTCCAATCACATCTTTGACGATAAATACGTTCAAATTCAGGAAATAAATAGAAGAATTTCTACTTAGCAACTACTACTCCACAGAAGACTTTTTTCATAGGTATCAACATAATAATTGCTGTATCTTGTCCAAATGCAGTAGTCATAATATCCATATTATGCAGTTACACTGCAGGTTTTGTTATACCCTCTGTATGCATACATAAATATTTGTTTGTATCTTGACTCCCTTGTACATACCACCTGTCACATTGGAATATAAGGAAAACTGCTTTATTGTATCTTGTAGTATTGAACCAAATTTAATTACGTTTTCTAAAGAGAAATATGTTGTGTGTACAGGGCGTGAGGCGGCTGGCAAGTGAACTGGGCCGTTGGGCCACGGTGAAGCGCATCTCTGACCAGCACTTTAACCACATAGACTTCCTCCTGCACATCCAGGTCAAGAATCTCGTCTATGCCGACGTGTTGGCGCGCATTGGCAAACACATCTTCTAGTCATCTTCACTTCATTGCCAAGTGATAAAGAAACTCTTCTATTGTGAATTATCAACACCTACCGGTATATAAGAAAAAACTCAAAGGTGTGTCTGCAACTAACTGGTGATTCATTTACATTCGAACACAGATCTCATATTTCACTTCAAATTGCCATAATATATTTATGTAACAAAATAACCAGTACAAGTGCTTATTTACTTCCTTACCACGGAACGTCCTAGCGCAGCTCATATGATCAAACAGAACTCTCAAAAATTCCTGCACCCACCGGGATTAAACCCGAGATCGGAGCGACGAACTTTTGAGAGAAAGCGCTTAGCAAACTGAGCTGCCAAACCGATCTTATTAACTTATAATTGAAGAAAAAAAAAAAATCAAAATTCCTCCTCCAGCTTCAGTGTGTGTATCAACACGTTTTTCATTGCTGATCGCACCATAACAAATATTCCAGGATGGCTTAGGATGATGTCGCTTGCATGTATGATTAGCTGTTTAAGAGATGCATAAAATACGGATTTGTGTGTCACTAAAATATAATATATATGTATATATAGATAAAAATTACTACACATACCTTTAGCAGTCATTACTACAGCCAGTTGTCCTATTCCAACTAGAAACAATTATTCTATTTCACTGGCATGGAGTACTAAGGACATTCGTTCTATGCTAAGACAAGGAGCGGCTCTTGCTAAAGGGTCGTAGGAATTTTAGACAAATATAGAAATTAACACCAAGTTTAATAATACAAGCCCCGCACAGCAGGAGCTTAATGTTACACTGTTCAGGGTACAGTTTTACACTAGGAAAATATAAGTAATGAAGAAAACGGACTAAGCTAGGAGAGATCCAAGCTACTTCCCCAAGTCAGATGCGTCAGCTAAAGACTAAATTCCTGCGTTAGGTCCACACGTGATGCATAGGTGCCTCGTACTGGCAGCGTCTGAGATGGTCGACTGAAACCTCCCTAGCTACTGAGGTTATCTTGTATAGGCGGCCCAGACAGAGGCACGTGCAGCGTCTGTCGCTATGCATGCCCAGTGCATCCTAATAAGGTAAGGTATTCGAGAGAGAACTTTGACTATTTTAGTTCTTCAAATAAACAGAGACTATTCATGTAGCACGAGGATCGACCACTGATAGCCTTAGAGGTCGCCTAAGAGCCCCGTCCGTTATTCTGACAGTCCTATCAGTTAATTCAAATGCAGTGCCTGGGGAGATATAATGAGTCTTTTATCTGGCTTGTGACATCCAGCCTGGCGTTATCTTGCCCGTAGCCAAAAGCTGAAATTACTTTCGAGCCTTTTACTTTAAGATATGCATTTAGTTATTACAATATACCTTTGGTATATTATACCTCCCACCCCCTGAAAATTGATGCAACACATCCCGTTGCAGCAATTTTGCTGCCGTGGATCTGAAGTAAAAATTTTCTTTTATAACTATCTTTAAATCCGACATCATATTTATCAATAGTATTCTTTTAAAACATTCTCATCTAATTTCTATAATTAATTCCTTCGATTATCTTCTTATTCTAGATTACATTCTTCAAAGTAGATTACTTTATAATTGTTCTTAATTTTAGATGAAAATTAGGCCTACATTTTTTACTACAACATAACTTAAAATTACTATTCAATTACATCATTCATTAAATTAATTATATTGGTTACATTGATAATATTGATTACATTGATTAGATTAATGATACTGATTATATAGATTACTTTCACAGAATTAATAATTAGTAAAAATGGCATAGATTATCTTTTGTCACATCTTTTATTTACATTATTTTTTTAGTTTTTGAATATCCGCAGTGGCAATGCTCTCTTCACACATTTTATTAACTCTTGAATATCCTCAATGGCAATGCTCTCTTCACACATTTTATTAGCTCTAGTAAAAATTATTCTTTCATTTTCCATTCTTGAACCTTCGACTAACAGATAGTCGAGAGACTCTAAAATTAATAACAATACTGGTTCTAACACAGACTTTATCTTCATCCATAAATTTCTTTGTTGATGGTAAACATTCTCTGCAATATCTGTAGTATAGACAACAACAACAAATTATCGGGATAATTACAGCTATAAACCCTGCATATGTTGTGAAAGGTATATCCAAAGTGAAAGGTTCCTTTGCCCCTCTTTTTTGTTTCTTTGCTTCCACTTCTAGGTTATTTATTTTATGATCTACTATCTTAAATCATCTAATAGAATTGCTACGCGTATAGTATAGCTTTACATACTATTATTTCTTGTTACTTACAATACAACAACCAACATCACTATTGCTATACTCGAACGTTAAAAAAAGCCCTGTTATTAAACGTGATGGCATTTTTATGGCCTTGTGTCTCTTGTGTGTGTAAAAAAACTGACCGTGAGTGCTGTAAAACGATTTAGACCGAGTGACAAGGGGTTCCAAGAGACACGATGAACAAACTTCGTGGAATACTGTCCGCGAATGCATTTTAAGACCTGAAATCAAGATAAATGATTTATGAAATTCGTGTTCCAACATAGAATAAAAAAAAAACCTAACTGTGGGAAGTTGCCATCCGTTCTTGGTATTTTGTCATGTAGGGCAGGAGTAGAGACAGGCAATGTCATCCAATACTGGGGCAATTTTGTTGTAAATTTCTGCTGCTGTTAAAAGTGTTGTTAGGTACAGACATCTGGGAAGAAAGAAGGACGACAACAAGCTTTTCTGGGGAAGGGAACCAGTGGCGGAGGGGATTCTGTGATGAACTAGGATTCAGGCTGGTACTCGAGGTCCGCTGCCAAACAGTTGTGACGAAGATCACAATTTTTGCGGGGCAGGCCTTGTGTCCCCTGTGTCTGTAAAAAAACTGACACCGAGTGCTGACCAGATCGACTTCATACAGCAACTGTAACATATGTCCTGGATGCGATAGACATTGGCAACATTTTTCTCAAAACCCAATAGGCTACCCTGAGATCTCATTTGCTCCCAACTGAGTTAGCTATTATATATTTAAAAAATGATGTTTGTTTGTTGTAAAAGTTTTAATGAAAAGATTTCATTTTTGCTTGTCAATAAATTCATTATTTATAAAATATCTCCATTCCATTCATAATAAAATATTGTAAGCTCGAATTCATTCAACCAATCTGCATAATCCCACAAATAATGTCACATGAATTTGTCAGCTATGTAAATTGAAATTTAAGCAAAATGATCATGTAGCAGTAATGGCGCCAGCATAGTATAATCAAAACATAACGTCCAACAATAAGTCATTAAAACATTTATATTTTTTGTAACGTTCTTGATACTTATGTTACTGATTGTTATATATTCAGACAAGATAAAATCTCTTGTTCTGTACCATTTGCACTGAAACAGAATTTTATTTAACCTAATTGTAAAACAACATCTGCAAGGATACCTTCTACATGTGTAGCTCTTAAAACTTCTGCTTTTGGAATCAAATAGAAATATACATTATGCTCAAGATATGTCTATAAGATTTGGTTTAAATGAACAACTTCCTTTACACAGTTCCCGGATTTGCACTTAAGCCTCACATTATCTATGATCTTATACATTATCTATGATCGTGTATGGACAGCAGAATGAATTTTTGTTTACATATTCTACTATATTGGTATAACAATTTATACCCTGGTTTATCTGAATCTAGTATTGCTTAGTGCCGTTTAGCATCCTCAATTAATAACAATTTGTTCGCAGGCTATATGTGTACTTCCTGATGTAGTTTTTATTTCTATAGGCAACGGTATTATCTTACACATGTATAAAACATTTTTATCTATCAGTGGAACAGTAATTACCTATCCAAGGACTTTACCCGCTAAAAATATGTAGAAATCTATACGCTTAAGAAGTATATACCCACATATTTCAGTAAGTGGAACAGGGAAATTCAGAACTCTTTAAGTCATCACGTATGAGTTTTTTTTTAAACTATCTGAATTTCTTCAAAAATTAAGGTAAGTTGAATTAAATGTTCATTAATTGCTAACAGTAGGCCATTTGCTGTACTGTCACGTCATTGGTTTGTACATAATCAAAAACACAGCGTTCGATGGATTTATACCTTTGGTAAAAATTTTCTCTTTTTGAACTGGATACTGTGTTATTAATTCCTTCAAAAAGGTTTTAACAAACACAACTTGTACCTTCGTTAACTTTAGTAATCGCATTTGTCTATCTTCCCTGTGATCAATTTTAGAATTACAATATGATGCATCAGCTGAACATTAAGTTCCAAAAAGTACCTTGGTAATTTCTCTGACGAAGTCGAACAAACCTCGCTTCTTTCGAGTTTCGTGCCTAGTTAACTGAGGTATTAAACTCTGAGCTTCTTTAAGTCTGGCTACATGTCTATCTATGTATTGCGCACACATAGCTAACTGCCTTCCATGTCGTGCTGTGCAGTGTAGCCTTATCCAAGATGATATAGCACAACCTTGGTGAAGCTCTTCTCTGCATAGAAATCCTCCCATGCTGAATTTCCCGTCAGCACTAATAAAAGTCCCCAAACACTCATCATTGGTACCATCCCAGTAATTAAAGAAAAATTATTTTAGTCTATTGGCGTCTACTTTTATAATTTTACTCCCTTTTGCTATTAGAATCAAATTTGATCCTTGTGTTCATAAAATATTTTCATTGAGATTCTAATTTCTCTGAACGACCTCGACTTATACACTCCTGGAAATTGAAATAAGAACACCGTGAATTCATTGTCCCAGGAATGGGAAACTTTATATACACATTCCTGGGGTCAGATACAACACATGATCACACAGACAGAACCATAGGCACATAGACACAGGCAACAGAGCATGCACAATGTCGGCACTAGTACCGTGTATATCCTCCTTTCGCAGCAATGCAGGCTGCAATTCTCCCATGGAGACGATCGTAGAGGTGCTGGATGTAGTCCTGTGGAACGGCATGCCAAGCCATTTCCACCTGGCGCCTCAGCTGGACCAGCGTTCGTGCTGGACGTGCAGACCGCGTGAGACGACGTTTCATCCAGTCCCAGACATGCTCAATGGGGGACAGATCCGGAGATCTCGCTGGCCAGGGTAGTTGACTTACACCTTCTAGAGCACGTTGGGTGGCACGGGATACATGTGGACGTGCATTGTCCTGTTGGAACAGCATGTTCCCTTGCCGGTCTAGGAATGGTAGAACGATGGGTTCGATGATGGTTTGAATGTACCGTGCACTGTTCAGTGTCCCCTCGACGATCACCAGAGGTGTACGGCCAGTGTAGGAGATCGCTCCCCACACCGGGTGTTGGCCCTGTGTGCCTCGGTCGTATGCAGTCCTGATTGTGGCACTCACCTGCACGGCGCCAAACACGCATACGACCATCATTGGCACCAAGGCAGAAGCGACTCTCATCACTGAAGACGACACGTCTCCATTCGTCGCTCCATACACGCCTGTCGCGACACCACTAGAGGCGGGCTGCACGATGTTGGGGCGTGAGTGAAAGACGACCTAACGGTGCGCGGGACCGTAGCCCAGCTTCATGGAGACGGTTGCGAATGGTCCTCTCTGATACCCCAGGAGCAACAGTGTCCCTAATTTGCCGGGAAGTGGCGGTGCGGTCCCCTACGGCACTGCGTAGGATGCGACGGTCTTGGCGTGCGTCCGTGCGTCGCTGCTGTCCGGGCCCAGGTCGACGGGCACGTGCACCTTCCGCCGACCACTGGCGACAACATCGATGTACTGTGGAGACCTCGCGCCCCACATGTTGAGCAATTCAGCGGTACGTCCACCCGGCCTCCCGCATGCCCACTATACGCCCTCGCTCAAAGTCCGTCAACTGCACATACGGTTCTCGTACACGCTGTCGCGGCATGCTACCAGTGTTAAACACTGAGATGGAGCTCCGTATGCCACGGCAAACTGGCTGACACTGACTGCGGCGGTGCCCAACCGCTGCGCAGCTAGCGCCCTTCGACGGCCAACACTGCTGTTCCTGGTGTGTCCGCTGTGCCGTGCGTTTGATCATTGCTTGTACAACCCTCTCGTAGTGTCCGGAGGAAGTATGGTGGGTCTTACACACCGGCGTCAATGTGTTCTTATTTCAGTTTCCAGGAGTGTATTTTGTGATCTTGCAAAAGCATTTGACTGTGTAAATCATGAATTACTTTTGAAGAAAATGGAATACTATGGTATTTATGGAACCGCAGGTAAATGGTTTAAATCATACATGAAAAGTCGAATGCAAAAAGTTTCCATTTTTTATTCTAAAATAAGTAAAGATGCTTCATCAGACTGGGAGAAAATAAACCATGGAATTCCACAAGGTTCTGTCCTAGAAACCCTCCTCTTCTTGTTGTACATCAATGACTTTCCTGGAAACTTATCTGACAAAGTTAACAATGTTTTATTTGCAGATGACACTAACCTGACTGTGAGAAAAACGCCAAACAGCAATCTAGAATTTAATGTAAGTGAAGTACTTAGTGAAGTAGCAAATTGGTTTGAGGCAAATTCATTAAAATTATATTTTGAAGAAAACACATTATATTAGGTTTAAAACAAAAAATTATGCACAGCCAGATTTACAAGTAAGCTATAAAAATAACACAATATTAGAAACAAAGAGTATAAAATTCCTTGGTATTAAAATAGATGAGAAACTCTGTTGGCATGAACATTGAACATATCACTTCACTACTGAAGAAGTTAAGTAGTGCTACCTTTGCAATACGAACACTTTCTCTAACAGCAGATCTAGAATTAATGAAACTGGTATACTCCTCATATTTTTATTCAGTGATGTCATATGGCATAATTTTTGGGGAAACTCTTCACAAAGTAAAATAGTTTTCATAGCACAGAAAAGAGCTATTAGGATATTGTGTAGGATACAACCAAGAACTTCTTGCAGACAACTTTTTAAAAAGCTCAATATTCTTATAATGATTTCTTAGTATATATATTCCCTCATGTGCTTTGTCATAGATCATTTTAACCTGTTTACTTCTAATTCACAGGTACACAATTTCAATACAAGAAACAGCAATGACTTACACAAAACACAAACATCTCTGTCATTAGTACAAAGAGGATTAAATTATTCTGGTATACACCTGTTTAATAAACTTCCCAAGAGTATAAAACAGTCTGCAGATAGTAAAGACATATTTAAAGGAAAACTGAGAGATTATCTTATTGGCAACTCCTTCTACTCCATTCAAGAATTTGAACAAATTAATTAATTGTATTCAATATGAATTTTGCAAAATTCAGTTGTAAAAATTAATGTTTATTGTTATTCTCTTTATTTGTCTTTGGAACATATACTAGTTTTTACTATGATTATAACTCATATTGTATGTATGTGTATTAACCATGACATGTTTCACATCCCAGAGGTCCTTCCTCAGCAGGGATCCAACAAACAAGATTGATAAATAATAATAATAAAAAAAAACTGGCGGCGACGGTCTCTCTGTTGAAATTCTGAAACTAGTTGTTGAGGAAACTATCAGTCACTTGGCGAAGGGGGCATCCATTAATTATGTGAGGTGTTTTTGGTGAGATCTGGTCGGATCCCCCCCTCCCTAACATGATGTGAGATTTTGACGCCCCCCCCCCCCCTACTGATCGACCTCGTAGCTTTTTGAGGCCCTTTCTTTGTTTCAGCTCTCTAGCCTCCGAGGACGGTGATACACTCCTAAGGTCTATATCCGTGCCGTTTCTAGGCCCTTTCATTGTCGTAAAGTCGACATCCGCGTCATTTGTGGACCCTTTTTTATTTCAAAAGCTCAAGTGATATTTCCGTCGACCTGCTCCGCCCCCTCCCCCTTGGTGAGATGTGGTGATCTTTCGGTGGATCCCCCCCCTCCTTTATTTCACCTTACGTAATTAATGAACGCCTCCCAAATTCTTCTCTTGCTGCCTAGGCAATGCATCAATCCTATAAACAAGGAATAAATCAAATATTATTCTTCTACTCGAAAAATAAGTATTCTCAATATCAACAACTACAACCCTAGACGTTTTCTGTCTGCACGAGGATTTTACAATGATCTTGTTGAACCGAATCAGCTCTTGATATAACACATCCCACTGGTCATTCAGAATTCAGAAGTAGCGTTAGCACAATCGACCATATTCTTGTTCTACGAGAACTAGTTAGCTGAGCAATCGACTCTGGCAGCCTCTTTGTGTAGCTTCAACAGATTTCGAAAAGGCATTCAATTCAATAAATCACAAGGCTATCCTGCAATACTTAGCTGAACATGGCATGGTTACAGCTATAAAGAATGCTTCATAATGTCTACGGCACCACTCGAGCGATTGTCATCTTCAGGGAACAAACTACAGATTTCTTCATCGAAAGAAATGTTAAGCATGGTGACCTATCATTCCAAAATTATTTTCGGTTCCTTTGCAGATATCAAAGCTAGAATTTAGATTTCAGGATATGAATGCACAGAGTAGAGTTAAGTGTTGGTGCTTAACAAACGTTGACCCTGACAAACCGAGAATTATATGAATTGTAGAATATACTTCTAAATGCAGATCTATGGTTGATATACCTCCAAAAACCTGCCAAAATTTAAATTTTATTCGTTATACTCTAACAATCTGCTAATAAAAACACGATTTCTGATTTCCGTATACTCTCATTTTCTCCGATATCCATTATACCAACCCCGACCCATTCTTACACTTTGAAATTTTTTTATTTATTTTTTAGACTTACACTATTGTTTTCTAATGTTTGCAGTAACATCCTGTTCGCACTGATACGATCCTGAATAAATTTTTTGAGTTGCGATGACTTTTTGAAAACTGTATGTTGCAGCGCGTCCTGGTGTAAAATATCAACGATTCAGCCGACAATGTCGATCATCTTTGAGGGGAAAACTAATTTGTGACGGTTTCCTAGGCCACGCGGGCAATGTAAAAATTACAGTTGTTCCTTAATATTGTGCACACATAATCAATAACCTGACTTTAATATGTAAATGGAGACTTTATTGAATAACCTGACTATCTTTTATTTCAAATTAAGCATTAAAATTAACCAGTTCATTTTCTTCGTAAAAATTTAGTAAACTTAGGCTGTGGTCACAGTGGATGCGTACACTGATGACCAATTGGACGTGCGCGCTCGCGCTTCTTCGCCGCAGTGAAACAAACACTGCAAATCAGGTCAGTGTGGTCACAGTGGAAGCGAGTTGGCCGTCAGTTGACGCGCGCGCGCGCACGTCCAGAATCTGGAAGCAAGTCTGTTTGGTTTTTGCTGCGTGCACGTACGTCCAAAATGAATACAGAGGTTGATTTCTTTAGTTTGTGAGAGAAAAGCTTTGTGGGATCAGACCTCAAAAGAGTACCATAACCGTGATGTGCAGAAGAAGTTGTGGCAGGGAATCGCATCAAAATTAAATGAGTCATGTGGATGTCCAACATTAACTTAAGTAAAATAGGATTAAAAACAAAAATCATGAAAATCTGAATAATATTCTTGTATATTATCATCATTTCGTATATACTGAGTTACCATTTTATCGAAATTATTCTTTATCACTGAAGTAACATACCAAGAGCTTCATCAAAAGTTATCTATCAAAAATTAAAAGATAATTTAGCTATAGTTTACAATCTATGGTTTATAATTAGTAATTTATAATTGTTACAACTATTAACTGTTATCGATTACGATAAAGGCTGCAATGCATTTTATTTCAATCGACGTTCGTTTGGATATCACAAAATTACTTTTCAAATCCTCATGGATTTCATAAGCTCTGATGCTGGCCGTGTTAGTTACTCGTGATGGTTTTGGTGATTGATCAATATTTGCAGAGATCTGGTGTTGTGTGTTTTGAAACAAGCCTTCTTTATCGATGATTGTTGTGCAACAAGCAAACACATTTGACAATTGTATCAATGTTTTCAGGGCGTATCTCTATTTCCTTCATCAGTACTCTCCATTTGGCACTTAGTATGCCAAAAGCACACTCAACTAGTTTCCTTCCTCTCGAAAGTCTAAAATTAAATGTTTTTCATCTCTTCGTAAATCTCTTCGAGAATAGGGCTTCAATAAATATGGTTTCAGTGGATAAGCTTCATTTGCTAGTAAAACTTGTGCAAGATAATATAAGAACCTGGTAGAGGTCTTGGTTCAGGAACATGTAGTGAATTATTTTCAAGGTGATGAAATATCAAGCTTTTAGTAAAAATTCCACCATCACTCGGCTTATCACAGCTTCCAACATCTATGTAGATAAATTTATAATTTGTATCAGCAACTGCTTGAAGCACGATGGAGTAGTACTGCTTGTAGTTGAAAAACAATGAACCAGAATGGGGAGAGCATTTGATTCTTATATGCTTCCCATCAATACAGCCGATTCAATTAGGAAAATTGCATTGGAAAAAAAATCTTCCGAAGTGGTTAAAATCATTTCTTCAGTAGGGAAAGACTTTAACTTCTATTTAAATTTTTATACAATGTCCTTCTTGCTGTACTTGATTTGAATAAATGTGATTAACATTAAATAATTTGGAATAAATAGTTTATATTATTAAACCAATAAATTCCTATAACGGTAACTTAGTGTAAGAAAAATTCTTATTTTATATTGAATAAGTGATCAGCCCTATGGTTCAGTGATTAAGGTGTCTGATTTGAGACTGAATGTTTCCCAGTTCAAATGCCTTTCAAAGGTCCTTAACCCACCCTTCATCTCTTGCACAGCTTTCTCTAAAATGTGAAATATGTCCTAACGGCGGGTAAACCGTAGGTCTCCTCAGGGGCTAACAACTCTAGTTATACACACCAAGCAAATTCAGTCAAAAACGAAGGCTTGAATAAGCTTTTGTGAGAATACGCGTGATGTGTTTGACCGTGCCAGATATCACGCAAGCCTTAATGTAGCTGCTAGTTTCTCCATAGGTGCAATGCAATGCCGGAAATTATTCTGTTTCTCAAGTTTCGAACTTATTCTATGTAAAATATAGTTGAATTTTCTGGCCGCATTCTGAAGAAGTAGCCGAAGAATTTTTCATCATCTCTGATTAGATCAGGGAAAAGTAAAGCAAATTCTCCTTGAATTTCCCTGTTAATATCACTAATCCAACATTCTTTTTCAACGTCCAACAAGAAGAGTCTTAGTACAGAATTATGTAAAAACATCCATCCACCTTACATTTTTAATGAAATGAACAAGTAATTCCGATTTTCACTGTGACAACAACTACACTGACGAGCGCGCACGACAAACTCCGATGCACTGTGACCACAACCACACTGACGAGCGCGCACGACATTTTCGCATGCGTTATAGCTCGTCGGAGCACGCATCCACTGTGACCACAGCCTTAGTCTTAAGGACAAACGTTCTATCTATTTCTACATTATTAATGTATTTTATATCTGTTAGTATCAAAGATATAGCTTTTGAAGGAGACAACGAACTTGTTTGTTGTTGAGCTTAAATATCTCTGATTGGTGTCACGTGATCAGTTGTGCCGAAAGGCAGATGAAAGTGATTCTGCAATAAATAATACGTAATCAAATTCGGTTTGTCAAATAATTGATATGAAATTGGATTTTTGAGTGCAGAAAGGTAGTAAAAAGTTTCTGAAAAAATGATTATTACTCTAAAGACTCTTCAGCAGCAAACGTTTAGCATTGAATTCGATGTTTCACAAACGGTATGTATCGTGCGGTGTATGTTTAACCTTAGCTATTTGTGAAGAACTTCATTTACTTGTATGAAAATAACGTATGATTTCAGGTCAAGGAACTCAAACAAAAAATTAATTTATGCAGGTAAGAATAATATTTTTAAAGAGATAATCTTGTACAACGCTTTAAGCTTTCACTGCAAAGGGGAATGTGAGTGATCTTTAACTGTATGCTTCATAATAAAGCGTAATTTCATATACTTCAGTATCGGAACCCATTGAACGCTCTTTGTTTTTGTTAGAAAACATGGGAATAGATTTCATCGCGATAAATCACGCCGCTAACATGGCGCTCATTAATGCGGCCTAAATTACTAATAATAACAACATTCGTCATACCTTTTGCTGTGATAAGAAGTTTCAGTTGTCTTTCTGGTCCAGGCTACATTCCGACCTAACTTTAATTTGTGCTAATGTTGCCACTATTAATTCAAAGCTTCAATCACAGGTACATTGACACAATCATGTGTTAATGACGTTATATATCGCAACGTAAACTTGACCCGAAAATTCAATATGTTAGCTGCTGATATGATCATTTATAGGAGCTTGGCATCACAACTTTTTCTTGTACCTTTGCTTCAAAATTATATTTTCTGTATGGAGATATAAGGGGCAGAACCCATTTGATGCCAAGCATTTAGGAGGATCCAGCTTTGAATACTATTACAGCTTCAAGATTTTGGTTATGTGTGCGTTTTGAAAATCACTGGTCTACTGGAGATCGCGATTCCCCTACAGCAACTACAGTAATATCGTTGGAATACTGCTGTAGTCAGTCGCAAGACGTATTATTCTCAAGCAGTAATTCCTTTGTAATACAAGCACAAATTAGGTTGCAATACATCCTGGACCATCATGAAACAATTAAATGCACTTCGGGAAGAATATATAGTGGAATAGTGCGTTTGACCACTGCAGTATTATGATGACAACTCGTGCTGGAATCGCGATCTCCAGTAATCCCAAAACCACTATATGTGAATAGCATTATGGTCCTTTAGTACAAATCAGAGACAATTTTTTGCCAGCAAACTTTTTCTGGTTCATATATACCAAAATGTAGCTAACCCATAAAGTGATGGCAAGAAATTGATGGTAAAATAGTGTCTCAGCAAGTATCCTGTGATGTAATCTGCATCTATCATTCATGCCATACCATGGCCTATTGTCATTCAAGATTACTGACACCATGTGGCAGTATTGGATGCTTGTAAAGAACCAGATTAAGAAAGAGTATTGTTGAACAGTATGAATTCATTTTTCTTTGTTTTGAAGTCAATTTTCATTTATAAACTGTAGTATTATATGAAAACTCAGGATTACTGGAGATTGCGATGCTACAAGGAATTGGTGTCACAATACTGCAGTAGTCAAATGCAAGACATAGCTAGAAATACTTTCCAAAGTAGCTTTAGTGGTCTAATGCTGGCCAGGGTGTTTTACAACCTAATTATTGCTTGAAAATAAAACATCTTGCTATTGACTATCACAGAATTATTACATTAGTCAGCACAGAAGAATGATGTAGCACAATCATGGTCTCCAGTCCCCCCCCCCCCCACCCCCCAACTCGTAGTCCTTGAAACAAAATTCTTGAACTGATTATTTACTGTTGGTTGCCTGTTGTTATCATTAATTGCAGTGGAGCTTATGCCCTGTTCACAGTTTCCCTGCACACCTATTTATTATTAATATGCAATTATACTTTTTACTCAAAGAGAAGTGCCAGTTTCTAAATTCATTACAACAAACAATCTTGATGAAAGATTTGTTACACCATCTATAAGTGAGCTTATAAGCTTAGTTGCTGTTGGGCCCCAAACTGCCCATAAGTTTTATCATTTAATGCCTTTTCATTACGGTGTTTATTTCTTTTTCTCTTTTTTTTTTTTTTTTGGCAGAAGTAAACCATAGTAAAAAAATTGCATGTGTTACTGCCTTTGTTTAGTTGTTCTAACAGTTTTTCTTTGGGAGTGTGAAAAATTACCAATAACACTTTTTGTGACTAAAAATATTTAAGAACGTGGTCAGGTTTAGGCCTGTTACCAGTTTGACATTGCAGGAATAGATGGTTGTATCTATATTTTTCGTAAAATGTTTTTTTTTAATTTTTAATACATTCGTTAATTTATTTTAAACTTATGTGGAGACAGAATTGTTTCTGCATCCCACTGTAAGCAACTTTTGAAAATGTGATGAATTTTTTATCTGAAATATTCTTTGAATGGGTCTACTGGAGATTGCGATTCCGCTACAACAACATTCGCTAATGACGTCAATACTGTGGTAGTCAATCGTAGGATGTGCTATTTTCAAGCAGTGATTCGTTTGTAATACAGCCTGGAGCAGCATGACAATGCTAAACATACTTTCGAAAGTATTTCTAGCAGTGTCTTGCGTTTGACTGTGGCAATATTATGATGCCAGTTTCTTGCAGAATCGCGATCTCCATTAATCCCCTTTTAACTTCCTATAGAACATAATCCAGTGGTAGAATGTTTGATTTGTTGGTTGTATAAGAATACTTAGCTTCCCATTAATAAAAAATGCAGATAAGCTAGAAACCATTATTGAAAATGACGTTTTACCCTCCTTCTTTTAACGTATCACTTCTTGATTTTTATCAGCATATCTTGAGTGCACGTGAAGGGCGATGGATCCTATTCATGTTTAACAGTAATAAGATGATGAATTCTGCTTACTTATGTATGGTAATGCTTAATAATTTTTTGAGGTGCTTTGTTCAGTGAAACTATTTAATTTTGCACAAATTTTGTGTACGAAAATAAATAAAACTATGAATGTTGGTTGTTATATAGTCCAGGGTGGCTCAGTTGATTTGAAAGAATACAATTGACGAACCAGGAGTAAATATAAATGATGCATAGCTAGTCTTTGACTCAACTGTTATCCCAGGTTATTTTTAAAATATGTTAATCTGGCTTAAGTCTAGCTCGCAATACCACTACAACAACTTACTGCCATACTAAAAATAATGCTGCAAACTCTTTCCACCACTCCTATCTATGATGTCGTGCTTATTTCCAGGTGTGAGGTATACAAATGTCACTAATAGGATCTGCATAGAAAGTAGGGGTTTTCTTGGGCAAGGAGAAACCGACTGCACTAATTCCTTTAAAACAAAACAAAAAATTGCAGTATAGCTGTATTGTAATTTTTGTGGGCTAGATCCATGAAGCGTTTCAACGAAACCACAACTGCTTGCTTCAGTGGTATTTTGTAATTTCAGATATGGCAATTTAGAATTAAGTGGATGAATTCAATTCCATAATATGATACCAACAACTTTGGTAGTATGTAATTTTTATTATTTCTAATAAATCAGTATTGAAAAACATTTTCCAGTTTTGCGTATGAAAATGTGTAATAAATCTCCTAAAGAAATAATATGGCTATACCAAAAAATGTAGAATAATTTTATTATTAAAAAAAAAAAAAACACTTAAACAAGGGGTTGTGCTTAGATTGAAATGCAACCTGGACCCAAACAGTAACAATGAATGTACTGTTATATTGTATAAATTTTCGGGTAATATCAAGATGGTGATACCGCTGCCGCCTTGCGTAGTAAACACACAGATCATGTGGTATATATGACGACATTGTGACGTATGGTCCAGGCTGCATTACAACATAAACTCAAATGATGATTGACGAAATCATATTTTATAAATATGCGTTTCAGTCGTAATGCAGCCTGGACCAAAGTAAAACGTAACGATAACGCACGATATTTCAGATATCCAATTTTCAGATCATATATATAGCTGTTACAGTGTTGGTACGTGCAGAGTGAATACGTCACAATGATGTCATATGCACCACGCGATCTGTGTGTTTACTACGCAAGGCGGCAGCGGTATCCCCATCTTGATATTACCCAAATTTTCGTTTTAATATTTCCAAATTCTTTTCGGTCAAGTTATGGAAAGCATTTTATAGAATTGTTTTTTGTATAGATGATATGAAATATATAGTTATTAACTTCACCAATTTATTCAATATATGATAATTTTTAAAGAAATTAGTGCACTCTGCTTCTGCCCAAGGAATCCGTGCAGGTGCTGCTAGTGACATTTCTAGCTGTTAGTGCTGTGTATACATCATTCAAGGCATAGTGTGATGTCATAGGTTATTATGATGGAAAGCAGTATCACTAGTATCTAGACTTAAAACAGTTAGTGTTTGTACTCCAAAACGTCCGAGTATATCGCTGAGGTTCAGAAGAAATTTTAGTGTAATTTTGTTCATTACCGTTTGCTTGCTTATCCTTAAATTCTTGGACTCATTGATTATGGCCAGCCATTTTTCTTCTGCATAACTGATTTTCAGTGGCCGGAGTTGTAAGACAAAGCAATAAATTGAAAATAAATGCATTTTGTAAACAACTGGATGTTTTGGGCCATTTCAGTTCAATTCTATATCATGATACTGCTACAATGCTGTAAATACACCAATACCATTGTCGGTACAGGTATCAAATGAACCTAAATTTTTGTTTTCTTCCTAGCGGTTGTGGTTAGGTTGAAATGCGGTCATGAGAAAAAAATTTCACTAAAGCCTCATAAATTTGATATTTGTTTTCAGTAAAAACAGTTGAGTTCTTATGGAAAAAATTTTGTTGTTGTAAATTTCTGATGACTTAATGGAATGGGGAGAAGTTGAATTTTTGAGAACACATTACAACAATGGAATTAACAAGCATTTCAAGAGATTTGTAGTAATTTTGTAGTGCTGGTGTCATAGCGATATCGCAATCTATAGGGTGATTATAATTAAAGTTTAAGTTTCAAAACGCTCTAAAAAACAAACCACTGATTAGAATGACATGAAAATTGAACGGCGTGTTATTGAAGAAGGGGGAAAGAACATGAATGGTTATTCTGCACCAGTAGCTCTGCAGAAGTTCAGGATCCTCAAGGGTATCAAAAAAAGGCGTTGCACCGATGACTGTCATGGGTCTGGTGCAAATGATGAAAAAATTGGAAAATTCAGGTTCGTTTGATATGCAGTCTGGTAGAGGAAGGAAAAGATGTGATTCACCGGTAGTTGAAGACGTGGCCACAGCAGTTCAGGAGGCGTCGCGGTGGTGTGCAATCATGCAATGCACGGAGAATTGCCTGAACATTGGACAGGCCTGTGAGCACAGTGCATAACATTCTACGAAACATCCTGCAATGCTGTCCGTACAAAATTTGCCATGTGCAGGAGTTGTTTTCTTCTGACCTGCCAGCAAGAGAGGGTTTTGCTTTTGAATTTCTTGCTCGAATGGAAGTGGACAATGGCCGTAAAAAATTCTGTGGACAGACGAAGCCCGTTTCCATCTGACGGGATATGTTTTACGATTTGTCATTTGTAGATGAAATTCTGAAGCTTACAGCGCCATCTGTCGCTATAATTTGGGACTTTTTTGGGGGGGTGTTCATGTTCCTTCCCCCTTCTTCAATTATACGCCGTTCAATTTTGACGATATTTTAATCAGCGGTTCGTTTTTTAGAGTGTTTTTAAACTCAAACTTTAATTATAATCACCCTGTACAACTAAACTTACTGTTCCCTGAATTGCAAGTTAATCAGTATGTATAAAGATTAATATATACACCGACGCAATTGAATTTTCATCTTTTTTTATTTTTTTGTCATATGTGATTCACTCCATTTTTAGAGCATCTTGAGTGGCATCTGTGTGATATTTGTACATTTTATAATATTGTGTTGTTTGTTTGTCAGCATTAGTGTTCTCTCATCGCATCCGTCCACTTTGGTATGTGGTGGGTTAATTTCCCTTTCTTTTCTTATTTGTACATTTTTGTCAGTTATGTTTTCATTTTGGAAACAATATGAAGTGCAGTTGAAATAAATTGATTTCAACTGCACTAGATGAAATGTCACTGACAAAAATGTACAAATTTCATGCAGATGCCATTGAAGATGCTCTAAAAACGGAGTGATGGCAAAAAAATAATAATAATAAAGTTGTGTTGACATATTAATATTTACACAAATTGATACTTTGTAAATTTTAACACATTTATTGTAATCTTAGGGGTGGGGTAGAAGGGTTGTTAACCTTGTAATGCTAGTGACTTACATGGCATTTTTTTATGGATACATACAGTCATGTTTGGTTCACTATTAAAGTGTTTTTTTGTGACAGGTGTCTGGTTGGGTGATTTTATTTGAAGATAAGTGCTTAGTTGTATTTACAGTTTACATGTGCGTACAAACTGTCAAGACAGGCCAAACATTTTTGCTGAATAATTTTAATTATTTGAATGTTATTTTGTGTTGGCGTGAGGTTTTAACTATGCACTTAATCTAATTGGGTTTTATAACTGGCTATATTTGTAAACAAAATTCATGAGATTTAAAATAATGAAAATGTAAGCGACACTCAAGGATATGTCATCAGCTTAGAATTGTCTTATACTTGGGGAAATAAATATTTAGAAAGTATTTGACTTTTATGTAAGGTTTATGGTGGTGTAACTTGGAGTATGCATAATACGAGTAGTATGCAATGTGTTGCACTTCCAGTATGACTGACAGAAGCACCAGGGAATCTAATTTTTCAAACTGTCTGTCAAGATAGAACTCTAATGTTGTGGGGTTAATGTATGAATCTATTCAACCATGTGATGCTTCTAAAAGAAAATGTTTATATTTCCATGTGGTAACCAAACTTTTAAATGGAAAACAAAAATCACAGAGTAGTTATAAAAGTTGAAATTTGGCTTGTTAGCTACCCTTTTGTATTGACGCCACTTCCATTAAAAAATAAATATCATTCAAAATCCTACACTTTTTAATTGAACAGTGGTTAGATTGGTGTGATCTCTGGCCCAGTTGTATTCATACTATAATTAAGTAGAGGAATAAAGCCTTGTTTTTATTTTTCCGTCTAGTAAGTTGATTGCCATGTGCAATTACAACTGTCATTTTTGTGTTAGATCGAGTAGAACAATTTCCCCATGTATTAGCCATGCCTTATTTGGATCAAAAGGTTAGGTAACACATGGAAATACTGATATATCTGGTCTGTAGAAGTATACAATACTAGCAGAACTACTTTACATGACGTGAGCCAATTTGGTCGTATAACTGACACATTTTGAATACACTCTGAGCCAGGATGACATTACCGCAACTACTTCAGAAAATTGTTCTAGCAGTGCCAAGCTGGTCCAGTGTGCGTTATGACATAACAATAGCTTGCAAATAAAACATCTAATGATTGACTGCTACAGTATTATGACATCGTTACCTTGTGTGTTGTGAAGTATTTCCGTGGATATTGTAGATTCCTATAGACCTGAAATATCAGTTACTTATGGTTTCACCAAAAAGATTATGGTGATATTGAGTTGGTAAGAATTTTTGGGTCTACTGGAGATCGCGATTCTGCTACAACAACATTCAGTAATATCGTTGGAATACTGCTGTAATCA
Source organism: Vandiemenella viatica (assembly GCA_031002005.1). Classification (NCBI taxonomy): domain Eukaryota; kingdom Metazoa; phylum Arthropoda; class Insecta; order Orthoptera; family Morabidae; genus Vandiemenella; species Vandiemenella viatica. Next base: position 64,618,891 of record CM061921.1, on the reverse strand, counting down.
GTCACAAATACGTATTATTTTCAAGTAGTAATTCCGCTGTAATACAGCCTGGACCATTATTTTTAAGCAGAAATTAGGTTTTAATACAGCCTGGAACAGCATTAAACCGTTAAATGTACTTCGGGAAGAATTTCTAATGGCGTCTTGCGTTTGACCACTTTAGTATTATGACAACTCTTGGCAGAATTGCGATCTCCAGTAATCCCGAATTTTTTTCCATAGTATTACATTTACATTTCTCATTCCAGGTGATAATCATTTCGCTTTGATCTATTTGCTGTGATGTATACCTTCAAGACACCAGTGATTGAAGTGTTAAATGAATATTACAGTATTTTGGTTTAACTTAAAGTAAGATATGGTTTTCCCCCATTTTCGTCTACTGTAATACCCTGAACTTGTGTGATAGATGGGACGAAGCGATAACTTTGCAAGTCAAATTTTCTAAGTTGGTGTACCGTTTGCATATAAATACATGGAAATTATGTTTAATTGGGACTGGATACTAGATAAAATAATAATTTAGTAGCAAATGTGAGATAAAATCTTCTACAATACAGAAAATGATATTGTTTTGAATTGCAAAATCATAACTGACATTATTTTATCATAAAAGGCTTCATAAAATCTAACAAAGTTATAGATCAAAGATTTTTTCTCCCCACACAAAATTTCTTCATAGCATGCTAATTTTTTTATTCCTTGTATTGTAGCAGAAATGAATCCTTCATTGGATTTTGTTTTCCAACATTTTGTAACCCTTTTTTTCAATTGAATGTGGTCTTCTGTCAAGTTTCCAACCATTATTTTATCTTCTAATTGAACTTTGTCTAAAGAATCAGGCTCTTTAATGTCTTGCTTTTGTTCACACACTTCTATGAGCTCAACTGTAAGCACCTGATTTTGTGAATCCAGCAGCTCTTGAATATAATCACTATCCACTTCAAAATTTGTCTGGCAAGATCGTCAACTTCTTCAGTCACATTATCAATTTCATCAGGCTCTGGCACTGCTTCTGTCTGAGATTCAGTGGTGAAAAACATGGACACAGCTTTTACCAGATACTGTTTTTTTGTGAAATTTCGTTCCAAGGTTGTCCAGTGATTCACACGGCATATAGAACATTGAATTGTTTCCAAAAGTCTTCAACAGAGAGCTCATTGTTTTGTTTCATAGCTTCATGCAGATGTGCAAATGACTGTCTCATGTAATAAGCTACATCCACATCTACATATATACTCTGCAATTCACAAAATTGTGGGTGGCAGAGGCTGCTCAGCACCAAAGCTAATCTCTTTGCTGTGCATTCCAATCCCTAATGGTACGAGGGAAAAAAGAACACATATAAGAATCAGTCCGGCACATTATTTCTCTAATTTTATCTTTCCTGTCCTTCCGACTCAAATAGGTTGGTGGAAGAAGTATTTCACTACACGTGAAAGTGGGAGTACGCATGTTTACCAATAAGTTTAAACGAAACATGTGTCGTCTATCTACCAGAGACTCCCAACCTAGTCTACTAATCAGTTCTGTGACGCTTTCATAAGGACTGTAGCAAGTGGTCACGAATCGAGCGGCTCTTCTCTGTACTTTCTCTATACTTTCGATCAACCCCTTACGAAACGGGTCCCAAATGGCACAACAATAATCCAAATGTGGACGCACAAGAGATTCGTACGCTATCGCCTTTGTTTGTTCATTACAATTTTTCAAGATTCGACCTATGAATCACAGCCTAGAATTTGCTCTACCTACTAATGAATTAATGTGTATGTCCCATTTCATGTTCCTTTTTACTGTTTCTCCCAAATATTTTATACAATTGACCATATCAATAACTGTATTGTTTAACTCGTATGTCTGAACAATTGGATTCTTTTTGTTAGTTATGCTCATTGTCTTGCACTTTTTACAATTTAGAGTAAGTTGCCACTCAGCGCACCAAGCCAAAATAACATCCAGATCGCGCTGAATTTCTAAGCAATCGGCCAAATTTCTTACTTCCCTATAAATAACCGCATTATCAGCAAACAATCTAAAAAGACTTTTCACTTTGTCTCCGAGATCGTTTATAAAAATGAAAAGCAGTGGTCCTATTACACTTCCTTGAGGTACACCCAGTGTAACATCTAGATTAGCAGAACTTTCTCCTTCAACGACAACATACTGCGACCGACCAGTTAGAAAATCCTTTATCCATTCACAAAGCTGATCCGATATACCATACGCTCGAAGCTTCGCTAAAAGGCGGTTGTGTGGCACAGAGTCAAAGGCTTTCTGGAAATCTAAAAAAATTGCATCTACTTGTGAACCTGCATCGATAACTTTCATTACGTCGTGTGTAAATAGGGCCAGCTGTGTTTCACATGATCTTTTCTTCCGAAATCCGTGTTGATTTGTTGTAAGCAAATTATTATCATCTAGAAAATTCATAATGTTCTAGCATATAATATGCTACATAACTCTACTACAAACAGATGTTATAGATATGGGACGATAGTTTCCAGGATCACTTCGATCACTTTTTTTGAAAATCGGAGTTACTTGCGCGATTTTCCAGTCTGAAGGTACTTTTCGCTCTTCTAATGATTTACTGAATATATCAGCTTTGACTGTTTCCCTGGTAAAAATACAGTGTTTACGCTTAGTTCAAAAATTATTTAGTGGCATAAGTATGACATGGTGTGTTGTTGATTAGCAGCATCACTTTAAGTGTGGTTTGTTAGATTGGCAATAATGTTCGACTTCTGGTAAAAGCTGTCATCAAAAAGAAAAGCTGTCACCCGAGCTTTATGATTCAATTCCAGATCACAGGCAAGACAGCTTTTAGATTTTCCGAGCGTGTTGGGTGAGCGGTTAGCGCTCTGACCTCGTATTTTTGGAGGATGTCAGTTCGAATCCATGTCTGGGCATCCAGATTTGGGTTTTCTATGGTTTCCCCAAATTACTCCAGGCGAATGCCGGGATGCTTCCTTCAAAAGGCCGTGGCCAATTTCGTTCCTGTTCCTTGTCCCTAGTCCCATCCCACCTCTAATGACGTCGATGAGGCGTAAAACCTTAAGTTAAAAAAAAAAAAACACTTATTAGATTTATTTCTTAATGCTCTTGGATTTTCGGAGCGATAAACTAAGAGAGGCTTTAACTTACAATCACCAACCATCGCTTTCAATAGATCATTAACTGGCCTTAAAACCTAGGACAGTTTTCTTTTCACTTGCAATAAAAGTTCTTTTAAAGCATTTTATTCCAAAACGTGCCAGTCTCATCCACGTTGAATATGGTTTGGTGTCTTCTAACATAGCTTTGAGTTTCTCTGTATAGAGAGCATCAGCCCCTTTATCACCACTTGCTTTGCATATTACGGCATTATTTTGAATCTGCTGAACCACCCTTTATTAGCTTTAAACATTTCATGTTTAGCCATCTCCTCAGCTTCTTTAAATCTTTTAAAAATCATAGCTTGAAAGTGCTCTATGTTCTGATCAACAGGACAATTTTTTACACCTACTTGACCATCACACCACAATTTTAACATTGTTTCCATCTCAGCGATAATACCATGGCGCTTATGAATGATACTTGAATTGAAGGATTGAGCATTTTCCACAGCTTCGAGAATTTTTTCTTTGTCTTTTATAATTATTGACTGTTGATTCTGGTAGATCAAACTTCTTTGCCAAATAACAAATTTTTATTTTTGCATTGATGTCTTTGATTATGGTAAGTTTAAATTGCAAGGATAATGTTTTTCTTTTCTTTATTGTTGCAAGGGAATCATCTCCACTTTGGTTGGATGCTGTAGTAGAGTCCATCAAGTCCCCATAGATATAACGAACACAATATAAATAACATTAACACTCAAGACAAACAAATTATGGCTATTTTACTAGTTGTTGGAATCTCTCTTCACACAGCTGCGAGTTCGTAGCGTATTTCAGCTCTATGCGGACCAACAATTGGTCGTCATAATGGCAACAATTGAGTAGCTGTTTGCAATGTGTGAAACACATCCAAACATGTCATAAGCTGCACACTAGTATGGATGGAGGTGAGACTCGATGCTCAAACGAAAGACGAATCTACGAGTAGATTTAAAAATGGTGTAGTACTGGAATCGTGTAAGATGGGGTAGCATATGTCTAGGTATTACTGTACATTTACAGACTTATCTCATTCATTACATTTATAAGAATTGTACCAAACAGGCCAGTTAAATCAATTTTTTTCTTTTCTCCAAAAATACATATTCTCATGGCAAAAGGCTGATGGTAAGATATTATTGTTCCACTTGTTTGAAATGAGAGAGCAACATTCAAGCAGTGCAGCCCTAGTAACTGTCTGTAATAAGTGCTTATTAGTTCATAAATTAAATAGAAAAAAGTTGTTTGCGTCTTCTTTTTTTAGGTAATGCCTTTTTTATTTCTGAACAAATTGTGTTATTTAAATACACCTTTATTATTTTAGGGAAGATTCTATATGACGATGAACCTCTCAATAAATACTACTTGGAGGAGAAAAAGTTTATTGTTGTTATGGTTACCAAACCAAAACCAAACGTCGGTACACCTGAAGGGACAACTGAAAAAAAAGAGTCAGATAATAGTTCACAGCCACCCCCTACAACAGTTGCATCTGCGCCCAGTGCATTATCTGAGCAGACTGGAACTAGTGAAACTGACTCGAAAGGTACCGGAGGAGATGCTCCTACTCCCAAAAGTGACTCGGAAACTAAGTCTGTGACCGAGGAAACTGCTTCTGCCTCTGCTGTGAAGGAAGGTGCTGATACAAAGACTGGAAATTCACAGGGAAAGAAAGAGGAGAAGCAAAAAGGCGATAATGCATCAACAGAACAGACTGAGTGAGTTTGAAACCATACAAATTATTATTAGACTATTTGAATTTAGTAAACTAGCAGTGTTGAAAATTTTGGTGCTACCTTTTGCGTTCTTAGGAAGGGTGTGTCCAGATGCATTGAAAAAAAAAATGTTCCTTATGAACTAGAAATTTTTACCCATCTTGGATTACAGCATGCAAGTAAATGTTCACCAATAGTATTTTAATAACTGTGTACCCAGTTATCAGAAATTTTGAGTACTGGGTACTTTTTTAAAAGTAAGCCTCAGGGAAAAATATGTTCACAGTGACCCGTGAGGCTTCCTGTTTAAGTTAGTCTTTGTGTGCTTTATAATTTTTTGTCTCTACGAAATTTTGCGATTGGCAAATTTTACCATCAGGAGCTTAGAGGTATCAGTTAATAATAAGCCGAGTTAAGTTACAAAGTGTAAATCCATAAGTTTACAAAATTTAACGCAGTTTTATTCTGTATTGTTTATTTCGTGATAGTTCCCATTTTTTGTTTGTGGCTTAGAAGGCTATATACACATTTTTCCTACAGCTGTGATGGGTATTCTAAGGATTTATCATTGTGCTGTGTGTTTGTTTGAATCTAGTTGCAGGAAAATGGGAGTTCTTGTTTGTGGTGCATTTTATATTTCTTTCCAGGTGTGAACTACCTCAATCTCATTTAACTATGGAATACGGTTATTTTGAATAGTCTCCAATTCTGGTTTAGTGATCACATTTGTGACTAGATATAATGTAGTTTGTTTATTTGGTATGTTTTCCCAAACTTTGCAAGTCCTAATTGAAAATTAATAACAGGATTGAAAAATTATGCTGAAGACGTTAGTAGTTACTTTAAATATGTATTAAATTCTTGTGAAGATAACAGACACATATGATTCAATTAGAGCCTTAAAAACTATTTGAAAATGTATAAAAGGATGCCTAACAAGTTCAGCATAAAATGGAGGACAAACAATTATATTTACAGTACACATTTGCATGTTTTTTAAATAGCATTTTAAATGCATATTACATTATGTAATGTAACATTAAGATTATTAAAAGATTCCAAGATTGATTGCTCACATAGTAGCATTGGTATGATGATCTAAACATTTTCATCTCAGGGAGTGTCCATAAACTATGTGGCTAGGTCTAGGGGGTGAGGGGATGGCTGGAAAGTTACGCTGGGCTACATGGACGGGAAGAGAGGGTTTCTGAGCCAGGCCACATAGCTTTTCATTCATATTATTTGTCACGGTTAAAATGAGGTTCAGAACACACAACAGCATATAAATACTTATTTCTGTCATTTAATTATCTCCGTATGTAATTTACAATAATCTGACAAGAGAAAACGGTATAAAATGTCTTCTGGAATCAATAGGGGGAAAAGGGGGGAGGTAGAGACAGAAGCCACATCAGGCTACGTGGAAAGCTTTATGGATGCTTCTTTATAGGAAAATAAAAGTGTACTGCACCTCAGTGGAGGTATAGGTCATCAGTAAGTTTCGTTGCTAGTGGCAGCACGTGACACTCGGGGTTTGTTTTCAAGAAAATGAGAGAGTGAAATCTTTTCATTTGTCACCTTAAACAATGTCAACATTTCAGTTTATTTTTACACATTGCTTTGATAGAAAAGACATGACACTATCTCTCACGTTGATTTTCTGGGAAATTAGAAAGCTTTTTAGGTGTTAAAATAGGACAATCTGTAAACAGACATAGTACTGGATATCGCTTGTTTCATAGTGCCTTACTTAGTCTTTTTTTCCCTTACCAGTAGGTTGTCCATGCAGGCGAGTTGTAACTATGGTTATTGTTTTGCTATGTCCTTAGTATGGGTAGTTCATTTGTGTCTGTGGTTATGCATATGTAAACCGTCCCTTATTTTGAGATAAAATAAATCAGTACGTTTAATGTTAGTTTGCAATAAGTTTATCTGAACTGTAATTTGTTGACTGTGTTAATAGCAGTAGGGTAAGTCTTGATTTGTTGAAATTTGCAGGCTGAGCTCTTGGTCACAACTTCTGTCTCTGAATGCTAGTTTGCCACAGATTTCATTTTTCTTTAAATCATTACTTTTTTCTACCAGTTCTAGTAAACTGTGGCTTAATTTTCCCTCGCCTATTATTCTTCAGATTTCAGTCCAGCAACTTTTCCCTTGTTGCTATATTATAGTCACAGAATCTGTTACTCATTTGAACACAGTAATTTTAAAATTGATTTATAGTTTTCAAACTTTTGCTTAGATCAATTCCGAGATCAGTGGTAAATACTCACTTGTCATATTGTATGTGGAATTTTATTTAGAGGCAAAGAGTCAGGTGCATCTACGGAAAAGGCAGAAACAACATCAGGGCCACCAAATCCCGAATCAGCACTGGTAACTGGAGATCAATATGGTGATTACGTCCGTAACATAATGGATATGGGATACAGCCGTGAGCAGGTAATAACAAAATGTGTCTGCTATTTTAACATCTCATCTTTTAAGTAGTGCAGATTGTGGGAAATACAAAAAATTCAAATTTTTTTTACATATTGTTATGGTTCATGAAATGGGAAAATCTTTTATTTAGTTCTTTGTGAAAAAAAATAAATATTTTTAAGGTGAACAGGTCAGCAATGTGTAAATATGGTATTCAGGTTGTATTTTTTTACAAAGATGTATATTTTGGTGTTGTAGAATGAAATTTTGAGTGTACTGGAAATTGCAGTTCCACTACAACATTGTTCACTAATGATGTCATAATACTGCTAGAGTCAGTCACAAGATGTATCATTTTTAAGCAGTAATTCCATTGTAATAAAGTCTGAACCAATATTTTCAAGCAGAAAGTAGATTGTAACACACCCTGGCATGGCACTGTTAAATGTACTTCAGAAAGTATTTCTGGTGGTGTCTTCATTCGACTACTTCAGTATTATGACACCAGTTCCTTGCAGAATCGCAATCTCTAGTAATCCTGAAATTTTAACTTCAGATTAGTGCTTTTGATTATATAAAATATTTTTAAACTGCCAAACGCCAATTTTGAGAATGTGGTACATTTCTAAGTTACATGGATAACAAGAATGAAACTAAACATGGATATTAGCAGCTAACAATTGTTGTCAGACATTAACTTAATGGATTTTCATTGCTTGACACGAGATCATGCACAAAACTAAAATAATCTTTATAAAGCTGTATAGAGCATCCATAAACTACGTGGTTCAGTCTATGGGGGAAAAGGGGGAGGGGGTTCCAAGCCAAGCCACATAGCTTTTCATTCATATTTGTCACAGTTAAAATAAGATACAGAACACACAATGGCATGTGGATATTTATTTATGTCATTTAATTATCTCCTTATGTAATTTAGACATCCTATATACAAATAGTGCTGCACATGTTTGTGACTTAAAGTGTTGGGTTGCACACAGCTGGAGCACTTTTGATTTGCAAATTTCAATTGTGTTCATCATTAAATACACAATAATTTCAGCAATAGTCTGTCAAGAGAAAACAGTATGATTTCTTCTGGAAATAATAGGGGTAAAAGCTATGTGCTATATGGAAAGAGAAAAGCGTGGGGGGGGGGGGGGGGAGTTGATGAGGCACAAAGCCACGTCAGGCTACGTAATGGGATGGGGGAGAGGTGTCCAATGGAGCCTGGAGCCTGGAGCCACGTAGTTTATGGCTGCTCCCTAACTATATATGACTATTTTTATTATTATTATTTATTTATTTAGAAAATCAAATATTCTTGAAGTGTCCAACCGAGCCTAGTGGGTGAGTGGTAATGCTTGGGCCTGACATTCAGTAGTGGTCTGGCTATGTAGATTTCAGTTTTTCATGATTTTCTGAATGCCAGGATGGTTCCTGCCTGATCCTTTCCTATCTTAAATGACATTGAGACATAATGCCCAGAGGAAAAAATGTGTCTCAGTTTCGGCTGGAATCTGAAGTGTCTTGAATATAGCATAAAAGCCACACATTGCCATTTAGTGCAGTTGGTAAACATCTGCTTACCAAGGCTATCTGTCCCAGGTTCGCTTCTGATCAAAAATTATATGGATATTTGAAGTTTGCATTAACTTAGAAACCATTATGGAGGTCTTCGAATTTTTTGTAAAATTGATGATAATTTTTTTCCCTAGTTTTTCATTGTTCTGATAAGTATTTTTTGAAACAGTAGAGACATGTCAGAAGTGCTTAGCAGTTTGAGCACCACAACCAAGATCCATTATAAATTTATTGGTGCTGTGTTGATTAAGCAATTTCTCAACTAGTATGGTGAAATTACATATACTATATTATACTTTATACTTAAAGTTATCATACTCTTCCAGCTTGTCTCCCATATTCTTTCAACAAACAAACAAAAACACACTGAGCGTGTTAGGAGAGCGGTAATTCTCGGGCCTCACATTTGGGAGGATGTGGGTTTGAATCCTGGTCTGGGTATTCAAATTGGGGTTTTCCATGATTTCCCCAAATCACTCTTAGGCAACTGTCAGGATGCTTCCTTCAAAAGGCCATGACTTAATTCCTTCCTGTTCCTAGTCTCCAGTCCTTTCTCGCATCTAATGACCTTGACTTCGCTGAGGTGTAAAGCCATAAACAAAAAAAATCTTGCACAATATTACTCAAACTTAAATGGAGTCACTCATCCCAAAATATCACAGTAATTTTTAACCTTACCAGAATAGTTGTTGCTGAAAATGGAAAATAATGTGTTCAGTCTGTAAGTCATAGAAGACCAAAACTTAACAAATGAGTTTCGTATAGTTTGTGGTTACATTCCAGAAATTCCAGCTTTATATTTTTTCTGATCTGATGTCATTAGCTCTCTTCTTGACTTTACTACAGTCCATTCACCCTGAATTGTTGGGTCAAGGTCATATTCCTCTCTCCCCTTGGCACACCTCACCACCCCCTCCGAGCTGACCACTGATCGTATCTTCAGGTGCTTTCTCTCCTGTGTACAAGGAGGCAAGTGCAGTGGAGAGGGCTGTAGCAAAACCCAGCATTCACCTTTCGATAGCTCCTTTGGTTTGTTCGAGATTTTGTTTTGTAAATTTATTCATTGTCCAAGTCTTGCAACCTTAAGTCAGCAAGGGAAGAATAAACTGGTTGTAAACCTTTTTTTTTAAAAAAAATTAATAATAATAGATTTCTGGAAATATTGCATCTGTAGAATGTTTCCTGTAAGCCTGCAATCCCAACTTGATGTGATGGAAAATTTCTGGTCTGATGTTCCCTCCTCATATCTACAAAATAATGGGACTATTGCTGCAAAAAAAAAAAAAAAAAAAAAAGTTTTTAATTTATACATATCTAGTTATTACCGCCTTCCTATATACACTCCTCTATCTTCCAGTATACACTCCTTTATCCTTACAATGTTCCATATGAATTTTACATTGTTTGAAGCAGTGCTGGAAGCCTTCTTCTGTAAGCTCCTTCATGACGCATACCACTTTCACTATCACAGCTTCATCGGGCTGAAATTTTGTTCCTTTTTTTTTTGCAGATTTGACCTTGGGAAGGGATAAGTCGGGTGAATAAGGTGGATGGTCTAATGCTACTCACTAGAGATGTCTTTTATTTTCTTTTTTTTTTTAGCAATGACCTCCAGGTTAGTTAACCGACAGTCAGATCAAATCGGATTACCAACTTTTTCAATATTTTTATCTGTTTTTGAACTGGCTTTTGACTGGGTCGTGAATCGTCTGTAGTTTCTTCTCGGCCATCTTGGAAATGCTTAAACCACTAAAAAAAATTCACTTATGTGATAAACATTCACAGCCATACACTTTTTATAATAAAAGATAATTTTATGGCAAAACAAACAGCAGCTCTTAAACAAATGGAGGGCACGGCCAGATTGATTTGTTTACAGACACGGGAGGTGCTGCATTCGAAAGAGAAGGCTTCACACTACTCAGCTGTCAGTCAGCCTTTGGTGCATGCGTAATACTTAATGTAGAAGCATCAGTCTCCTTATTTTATAGCCACACCTCGCACACACCGATCGGGATATACACAGTCGTCAACATTTTCTGAAGATATATTACTTACTTGTACATTCCGTACTGTGAGCCTTTTGCTAGCCATAAATTTTATTTTAAGGATTCATATATAGCATAACTGTTTTTCATTCAGAAATAAGATAGGTAACCAAATTTTTGAGTTCTTCAATCTTGCTGGTCAAGCCTTCAATGTCATTGTCGAATTTCAAGTTTACTAAGTCATCTGTCATGGATTCTAGTTCCATTCTCTGCCTATTGTATCTTTGAGATTGCCATCTTCAAGACAGCTTAAAATACTTGAAAGAGATTGGGTCACCTTTAACAACTCGTATTTCAATGAGGATATCTTAAGTTGGTTCACTGATGCTGAGGAGGCCACAGTGATGTTATGGAGTATCCAGATGTAGTGCAGGACAGTTACACCACTTATTCAATAGAATGCCAATTTCAAAATGAAATGAGGCATTTGGTATCTCTTTTTTTGCTAATAACATCTTTGAGGCCAAGAATATGGTCTGTTGTTCTAAATCTGCTCCAAAATTCTGCCCTTTCAATGAACTGGGCTGAGTCAAGGATGGAATTGATTCAGTTCATTAAAATCTTTATACAGAGAAGAGAACAAGCATGTATGTTGGTAGTTTTTTATGTTATGTGTACTTCCTTTTTTGTGCAGCAGAATAATCTTAGTGTGATTCCATGCTGCTGGGATTGGTACATTGTGTGTGCTAGAAAAGGTGTTATCCATGTGGTTAATAGATACCTCACCAACTAACTTCAGAATATCATCAAAAATTCTATTGCATCCAGTGTAACTTACTTATACTGTCTCTAACATATCTGACATCAGAAAAAAGTATATCTGGCACTTTAAATATACTAGACTGATCAGTAAATATTGAAGTTTCTTTAACATTGCCATATAGCTTACTGTAAATGTTCCTGTTTAAATCTGAAATTTCTTCTTTGTCAGTAATTCTGCCACTGTTTCCATCAGTTGTGATAATCAGTTTATTGCCAGATGTGAGCTTTCACTTCTTTAATCCTACATTCTTCTCTAAGCTGTCTCTTATAATGTCTTTATTGTACTTCTTTATGTCAATCTTCATTTCTTTCCTCAAAATGGGTCTAATTCAGAATATTCTGTAATGTTATTGTCAGTTTGAATGCTCATATCCACCCTATTATTGAGTAGATCTCTGTTTTCTCACTGAACTTGCTTTATTGATTGTTGTTGTGGCAGAAAACACCAATTTCATGTGCTCCGATATCTTCTTCCTTTGTTTCATAGAGCTTTTCTAGAGGATCTGTTAAAATTCCTCTTCATTTTTATGCAAGTATTTTAAGATGAATTATTTTGTCTTATGAGCTTGCTTCTCTTATGTTTATCCCAATCCTTAATCTTGCTAGTCAGTGATCACTGCTGGTATTGAACTTGTTCAGAACAGAGACCTCTTTAACAGTGTGATTTGTATCCGAAAGAATAAAGTTTATCTCAGTTTTAATGTTAAGGTTGGGACAGATGTTTTTTTTAAGAAGGTGTTCATGAAAGGCATTTTGCAGTATTTAGCAAAATGGTAACACTCATCGGTCCCCTGCTCACCCCGACTTTAGTTTCAGATCTTGCCAATTACCAGTTTAAAGTTACATTCTAAGATATCATTCTTCAATGTATGATAGAATTAATCAAGAGGCTTATAGCCAGTAGGTATGTTGTGTACAAAAATACCTGTTGATTTTATATCCAGTTCTTCTCCTTTCTTATTCATACACATTTGCCATTTGTAAATTCCAACTGGAATAATGACAACTGGTGCAAACATTTCCTGCACCAAAAATGGTTTCCAAATACATTTTAACTTGAAATATCAGCATAATTTTTGATGGAACGAATGAAAATGGAAAAAATATTGATTTTTATCTTTATTTCTCCAGGAACATATTGCAATATTGCTTTAATTTTCAGTCTTTGGAAATAATTTTCACCACCTGTAGAAACTAGTTGACAAACCAATTCCTGTCTGTTTCTTCAGGGAGCCCTCATCATTGAACACCCTCAGAAGGCTCTCTTCATTGGAATTGCCTGCCTTTCAGCTTGTTTTAATGTGGGTCTGGACTGATGCTCATCACCTGCAGTCCAGTATGCCACATGATCAAGTGGTGTAAAGGAGCATTTTCATGATGGAGGAACTACTTGTCTAACCTTGAGTGTTGACAGATGGTTTTTGGAGCTAGAAGAACTCTGGACTGTGTACCATTTTGCTGTGATTGTCTTCTCAGTTTCCAGCTCAACACACTCTATAACACCGCAGACATTGAGAAAGACAGCCATATTTTCTTGTTCACAAATCATGATTTTTTCCCCCAAACAGAGGTAAGTGTTCAAACACCCACACTTTGTTCTGGGCTTTAGTGTGTGCATCGTAGAAATAATGATACGATTCATCAACTATTATTATGCTTGTGACATAGTGAGATGTTTCATTTTGAAAACTAAGCCTGGTAGGTGAGCGGTAATGCTGGAACCTGGCATTCAGGAGGATGTGTGTTCAAATCTCAGTCTGGCCATCCAGCTTTTGATTTTCCATGATTTCCCAAAATCATTCCAAGAAAATGCTTCCTTCAAAAAGCAATAGCCAAACTCTTTCCTGTTTCATGACCCTCATCCTTTCTCAGCTCTGACGACTTCGATGTCGACTAGCTGTGATGACCGAAGAAAGAAAAAACGTCATTTTAAATTTCTTGAACATCTCGCAGCACCAGGAAACACATTGTGCCATCTGCTTGTCAGTAAAGGCATTGGGTACCAGAAGGGAATATGCATTTCTGGTTTGAAGATGAGGGTGCAGAATGGCACAAATTGTTTATATAGAAATATCCAAACTCTCGCCTATTTGACGATAAGTTACACGTGTCGGTCTCAGTATTTTTCCCAACAGCGGCAATGTTCTCCTCTGTGACAAACTTGGATAATCTTTCCAGGCATAAATTGCCTCTACAAAAATGTTGAGACCGCCTAGTGGGAATACTGTGAGGACAATCATCTTGCAGTGCAGGAGCAGTTTCTTCCAAACATTGCTCAACACTCCAGCATGTAACAGGCAATTTTTTTATCTGTATTTCTTTTTCATTTCACTGGAAATATGTAGCTAGATTGTAAGGCATTAGCACTGAAATGCACAACAGGATGTAACAGGAGGCCTAGCTGCAGTTCCCACACTCTCAGCTTGCACATGTAGATACGAGGGTTGTACCAAAAGTAAGGTTCCCATATTTTTTTAAAATTGCTTATTCTCATAACCATTTACACTGTTGAAAAGCTTGAACATTGATCTATGTTTCTACATAGTTCCCATTTTTTCCACACATTTTTGTAGTCGGTGCTCCAACTTTTGTATCCCCATGTCGAAGAACTCTGCCTTCAACCCGTTGAGAAAGTGTGTTACCTCTTTTTTTCACTTCAGCATCGCTCCCGAAATGTAGGCCACCCAAGTGTTCCTTTAATCTTGGGAATAAGTGATAATCACGGGGGGCTCGGTCCGAGCTGTATGGGGGATGGGGCATAACAGTCCACCCTAATTTTTCCATAAGGTCCCGTGTTTGATGAGAGAAGTGCGGTTGAGAATTGTCATGTAGCAAAACCACTCCCTCCGTCAGTTTTCCACTCCAGTGATTCTGGATAGCTTGCCAAGTTTAGTTAGGGCCTCACAATACCTGGTTGAATTTATTGTCATCCCAGGAGGCATGAAATTGATGAGCAATATCATCTTGACTTTTCCAGCCAACTGCATTTGTTTTAACTACTATACCGTGGGTGAACCTGAGGACGCCATTAATGTGATTGTTGTTTTGTTTCAGGGGTGTAACTAAAGACCCACATTTCGTCTCCTGTAACGAATAAAGTTAATAAATTTCTCCTCGTCGCCTTCTCGTTGTTGAAGAAACTTGCTATCGCAGTCGTGGCATTGCTCCTTATGTCCATCTGTCAGCATTCGCAGGACCCACTGAGCACACACATCTTGCAATATCCTAATATGTCAGTCAAAGTTCTTTGAATTGTCTGGAAACTTTCAATAATACATTCAACAACTTCTCATTCGGTGACCCTCCAATCTTTAAGCAGTTTTCTCTCGAGCTCTGTACAATCTCCTCTGAAACCCTCAGTCTGCTGCTCCATTCTTCATCATGACCGTCCATGCATCTGGCAGCAAACTCCCTACACCATTTGCATAGATGTTGTTGGATGGATATACACTTGTCACCATAAATCTCTGTGAGTTAATGATGAATATCCACAGTTGGAATCTTTCTTTTGCGTAAAAACCGGATTACTGCATGAACCTCACACTTGGTGGGAGTGGCGATCGGCACTTCCATCTCAGACGGCTGCCATAGCTAAGTGTGGATAGACAGAATTGAGAGTAGGGGGATCCCTGCACACAACGGTGTTGCTGGATTTAGTGTAACTCCTTTCCTTGCGGCTGTAGCTCATTGGGAACATTACTTTTGGAACAACCCTTGTAGCTTGTAGGTTTATTCACAATGCAGCAGTTAAGAGTCCAAGGTGAATATCATTGATGTAGTGTCAGTTAGGTTACCTCGACATGATGCTACCGTCATTCATTCTCGTGATTAGGTCAAATAGAGAAGAGTTAACTTCAAGACCGCCTCAGTCTATTAAGCTCACACCATACCGAGACTTAATTTTTATGGTTAGCTTTATAAGTGCTTAGTTAGAAACCACCTTCATTGACCAGCAGTGGGAACAGTCTTATCAGCTTGGGCAGTTATGTTGTCTGATATTTGCACAGCTTTCTTGCTGTCACCCTGTCGCAGTAAATAACATTTTACCTAAATAAACTCTCTTTTTAACCAACTAACGAGGCTTCAAAGCTAACATACCTTGAATCACACCTGTCCGTTAGGTATCGCAGATGAAGAAATAGATCGCCATGAAGAAATAAACACACCAGGTAAGAAGTAGACGTGATATTCAGACGGGTTAGTCAGGTTATGGCCCCAAACACTGATTTCACCAGTCGTGGCAAAAGTGGAATTTTCAGATAACAGAAACGAGGTTCAAACTAGCAACAATTACAAGCAGCACACAAAACTGAAGTGGAAAATTTCCTGGTTTTAAGCCCAGATGAAATTTTGACCACATGACACTGCCACAACCCATAGCTCGTGCAGCAAGCAACAGTATAGATTAAAACATGTTTCAGCGCCTGACTTCCCCTGCACATTAATTGCTGATTACCGATTTAAAAATAGTGGCAGGAACTATGAAAGCAAGATGTCAAAGATACATTAAAACACAGAGGTTAATAGAAAATTGAGCACTGGGTGAGAATCTAGGAGACAGCAGAACTGACTGGAAGTGAATAAATTGAAACAATCTAGCACGAGAGAAAAATTTGCAGAAATGGTAAACTTAGGTCTAAGAAGTAAGTCTGAAAGGAGCTCAACCAAGGACGAATGGAGTGCATTAAAGACCGAAATAATGAAAGCTGGTAAAGAAACATTAGGCTTTAGGGAACAAGCTGCCCGAAAACCTTGGATCACAGAAGAAATTTTGGAGCTGATGGATCAGAGGAGAAGGTACAAAAATGCTCAGGATGAAGCAGGAAGAGAGCAGTACAGGCAATTTAGAAATCAAATAAATTGAAAATGCAAAATAGCAACAACAAATAAAATGGCTACAAGAACAGTGTGAAGAAGTAGAAAAGGAAATGGTCATAGGTAAAGTAGATGTTGCATATAGAAAGATCAAACAGAATTTTGGAGAAATGAAGAAAAGAGGTATGAACATTAAAGCTGCTGATGGGAAACCTCTTTTAAGCTCAGAAGATAGAGCTAACCGATGGAAGGAATACATTGAGAAACTGTATGTTGGGGGCGACTTGAACAGTAGTGTAATGGAAAAGGAAGGAGATGTCGACATTGATGACTTAGGAGATCCTGTTTTAAGGACAGAATTTAATAAAGCTCTGAATGACCTTAAAGCAAATAAGGCAGTTGGAATTGATGAGATCCCTGCAGAACTTCTTAAATCCCTAGACGAGGAAGGAATTGAAAGATTATTCAAGCTGATATCAAAAACTTATGAAACAGGAGAAATTCCAACTGATTTTAATAAAAATATCATCTTCACACTTCCAAAGAAAGCACAAGCCGACAAATGTGAGAATTATCACACCATTAGTCTAACATCCCATGCTTCATAATTACTGACCAGAATAATATACAGAAGGATGGTAAGGGTAGTAGAAGAGATAGTAGGTGAAGATCAGTTTGGGTTTAGGAAAAATTGCAGTGCAAGGGAAGCAATTCTGTCTTTAAGATTAATACTTGAAGGGCGGATCAAGAAAAACAAAGATACTTTTATGGCATTTGTTGATTTAGAAAAAGTTTTTCATAATGTTAGGTGGGACAAGATATTCAAAATTTTAAAGAAGTCGGGTCTAAAGTATCGAGATAGAAGAATACTCTATAAACTATATAAGAATCAAGTGGCTATAATAAAAGTAGAGAATCACGAGAGACATGCATCAGTTAAAAAGGGTGTGAGTCAAGGTTGTAGTATATTCCCATTAATATTCAACTTGTATGTAGAAGGAAGCAATGAAGAAAGTCGAAGAAAAATTTCCATGTGGTATAAGTTTTCAGGGAGAAAAAATCAGTATGCTACAAGTTGCTGATGACAGTGTATTGTTAGCAGAGAGGGCTGAGGATATTGAGAAGTTACTGAATAGCATGTACAAAATACTGAAGGAAGATTTTGGACTGAATATAAATCAAAGCAAAACAAAAGTGATGAAATGTAGCAGAAATGATACCAATACTAATAGATTAAATATAAAAATAGGATCAGATGCAATAGGAGAAGTAAGTGAGTTCTGTTACTTGGGAAGCAAAATTACAACCGATGGCCGAAGCAGGAATGATGTTAAAAGCAGAATAGCACTAGCAAAAAGAGAAACCTTTTAGTTTCAAATATTGATCTAGGAATTATAAAGAACTTATTAAAACTATGTGTGGAGCACAGCACTTTATGGTAGCGAAACATGGACTTTAGGGATACCAGAAATAAAGAAAATTGAAGCATTTGAAATGTGGTGCTACAGAAGAATGCTGAAAATTAAGTGGACAGACAAAGTAAGAAATGAACGAGTTTTGAAAATGATGGGTGAGGAAAGAAGTTTGTGGAAGAAGCTTACAGAAAGAAGAGACAGGTTGGTTGGTCATATTTTGAGACATGCTGGATTGGATAATTTGTTAATGGAGGGAACAGTCGAAGATAAGAACTGTAGAGGAATACAGAGATTAGAAAATATGAAGCAGATAATTGAGGACGTGGGCTGTAAGGGGTATGTAGAAATGAAGAGGTTAGCACTAAGTGCGATTTAAATGGAAAGGGTTGGGGGGTCAGAGGTAAGGGAGCATAAAGTATAGAAGTTGTTTATTCATATAACTTTATTCAGATGCTTTGATAACATGAACAGTGAATTAGGAATTAAAGTTATTGGTATTTTGTGTAGTGATTTGAGCATATCTTGTGTTCATGTGAAACTTCCACTTTATTTACCAGTTCAAATGTTGCGTTTACAGGAATTGTTATCAATTGGGATTAATTATCATAGCAAAACTGTTATCAATAACTCCCTTCCTTGCTGCCTTCCCCTCTCACATTTCTATGATTAATCCACTTTTGCTTTGTTCTCTTTCTCTGTTCCAAAAACAATCACCTCTTAAGACTTTATTTTAATATATTACTCATCGTGTTAAATAATATTGCCAAGAAAACTATCAGCCATAGTTTGAATATGACTTTGGTCAAAAGATGGTTTATTTGCATCACACATTGTTCGAAGTGGTATTATTAGCTGTCCATTACCATCATAACATATTGGCAGGGGTATTGGTGTCAGTGTCCTTCATTTCCAGTATGGTGGTATGTGTATGAAAGACTTCTCACTTGAGGTACCTCCAGATGAAAACAATTGCAAATGTTGGATAATAATCTGTGCACAAATTGTATGTCATAAGAAAATTAATGCACTTCTGACTGTGCGGTCACCTCATGTTGGAATCAAATACTGTACAATTCATATCCACGTTGAATGTCCACTATTGATGGAAAATGAAGTTTTTCATCTAGCATTGGTGACATTCTCTTATAAAAGATGCAGACTTGCTCTCATAGTCCTCATAAAAATATGGTGCAGTATCTCTGTAGGAAGTGTCCCTACCATATATAGGCACATAGTTGCTGTGGAAGGGCTTGATGCACAGTAAATACAGGATACCACACCAATTAGACAGAAATAATTTGAAATATAATTCATCTGGCATAATGAAGATGTGTAGAACATCTGTGCGTTTTCTGAAAGATGATAATACATGGTTCTGCAAAAGTATTTATTGAATTGAAATCATGAAGTTTAATTTTGTGCTGGTGAAAATGGAGATTCTTGCACCATATTCTCTTGAATGAATAACTGAAAAATAATGAAACTATGTAATGCTGCTGAAAATAACTTTTTGGGTTACATAGGATTGCAGCATGAACATTTTCAGTAATTTCTGATGTGTACAAGCTCAACAGTTTATGATTACAAATATCTGCTGTTAATTTGAAGGAACCTTGTAATGGTATGATAATCTGCCACATTACCATGGCTACCCAATTGGAAATGTTGCCTGAATATTCACTATGTAGCAACTGTAAAATTCGTAGTCTCAAAATATGTTTCAACAATGAAAGCACAATTCTCAACAGTCCAGTGCTTTGAATGAAACAAACTGTATAGCAGCTCATTAACAACAGAATGCGGTCTCAGCTCATGTGCATGAGATTAAACACTATTAGTACTGCTGAACACTGTGTAATACTTATACTCAAAACTATAATAATTAGCGGATAAATGCTTTAGGGCAATTAAATTAAGGAAATTCAATCCAACACTTTCCATAGATGACAACTGCTGGGAATGGTGAACACAAAAAGATTGTCATGTGTAACTCAGTATTTCAGTGTCGTACCTTATTCCTGGAAGTCGATTAGAAACTTAAAGTAGTCAGATGTGTTCACACTCAAAACTTTATTTGCAAAGCTTTCCATGTAAATTTGTTAATGGAGAAGAATTGCCATGGATTTTTTTTGTTGATTGAAAATTATTTTTAAATTAAAATTCTTACTGTGAGAACCCTTAAGTTTTTTAGTAAATATTATAATTAGGAGGAATGTAATGTAATTACAATTGAGAAATTATTGACATTCGTTTTGGGGGGTGCTGTTACTTGATATGCGGCTAACCACTATAACAGTGCCAATTTATTACATTTTTATTTGCCTAAATAAATTTCTCAAGCCTTCTAAACAAAGAGTTTTGCATGTTGGAGTAGGTGGAGAATGCGCTGCGGGCTAGTTTCAACAATCCAGATCGAGCTGTGGAATACCTGCTTACTGGTATCCCAGATCAACTTGCAGCGGGTGGTGGAGCACCAGCACCCCGAGCAGAGAGGCAACCGAGACGTGTACCCAACCGCTCACCAGGTATGTGGGAACTAAACAACTGTGTGACAAAATTAACAGTCACTCAAGATTCTACTAATTTCTCTTGATAACATCTTACTTTTTAAAAATGGGGGAGGGGGGGGGAAGCTCCATGCAGATGTGAAAGAAATCAAGATGTAGTATATATTAATTTTTAGCCAACGTTATATACATATATGAGGGAGGTATCCAAAAGTAGCCAGAGTTTCTTTTTATTTCTGTTTATTATTTTTTTTACAAAGATTCACTTAATTCCTTCCAAAATACTCTTCGTTAAAACTAGTATACGTTTCCGGTCTTTTCTTCCATTGTTCGACATTTTTTTTAAAATTCGTCTGCTGTGATGCCAGTCAGTGTTTTTGTTTTCACCTCATCCATGTTGTCAAAGTGCCTTCATTTTAAGTCCCCTTCATCTGTAGAAATAAAAAAAGTCACATGGAGCTAAATCAGGTGAATGGGTCAGGTGGAGCAAAGGTGTCGTACAGTATCTGGTTAAAAATTGTCACACTGTGGGGACTGTATGAGATGGAGCATTATCATAATGAAAAAAAAACCACCCACCCCCTACAAATGGGTCTTTCCAGCTTCACAGTATTGAGTCATCTTCTCAGAACTTTTGAGTAGAAAGTCTGGAATTTGTTATTCAATGTCGGACTAGACCTTAAGGAACAAATTCTTTGCACCACCCCTCCCACAGGTGAGCATGTTTTGAGTTTGATTTCGCTTGATGAGCTTTAATCAACATTTTTTACTGTTTGGGAAGTTGAGAGACATCTGAGTGTGGTTGCTTTGTCAGTTGACATTTCACCTTCTTTAAAATTTGAGTACCACCCACATATTTGTTTTTTTACCCATAGCAGCATCCCCATAAGTTGTTTTAAACATCTCGACAGTTTCTGCAGCTTTTTCCCCGAACAGGAAGCAAAGCTCCATGGCTGAACAGTATTCATGCAAGACTCCCACGAATGACCAAAAAAGGAACAGGCAAAACAGTTTCCACAAAAAAGTTCACCAAAGTCAAACAAAACATTCCCAAACAATACCAGTTGGCACACTGGTTCAGGAGGCATGGCTTTATGCTCCTTTGGTGGGAGATCTGCATGATCTGCAAATGGAAAGGCAATTCCTGTTATTTTTGTATATATCCTTGTTCAGTCTCCTACGGCACCCACCTTCCGTGATGTTTTACTTTTTTTTTTTTAACTTAGCGCCTAATATTTCATTGTTACTATCAATTGGTAGTCTCCTACAGCTCCCAGCCTCCACATTGTTCTACTTGTTTCAGTGTCTTTTGTGTTTGTGTTCATTATGTGTGTTCATGCCACACAGCTATCATCTAAGGATAGAGGACACACACACACACAAACTTGCAATCCTAGAGCATATGGCCCTTCTTAAGCTGTAGAACATGGTGGGTGCTATCGGCCAACTGCCATTAGTGGCTGTTGAGCAGGGGCACATAGAGGGGGTATGTTCCAAAATGGAGAGGAAAAGAAGGGGATAATGGGTTGAAAACAATATACCTGAGCTTTGCAAAATTTGTGAAATGAAGCATGCCATGGATGGGCAAAACGAGCTGATAGCAAATATTATAAAATACATAACCATTTTTACTAAATAAGTGGTGGTTCACTTCAGGTAGAGATGATGGGTAAATTATGGGAGAGGGGAGAAAGAAGGAAAAGTTGAAGGGATCACTGGGTATTACCTAAGTTGAGAATCGGTGGTTGCCCACTTTTTACTGCTAGGCCTGTACCAGCCTTCTGGTTTCGGAGAGGCTGCTACTATTTGGGAGGACACTAGTCGTGTCCTTTTTGTGTATCTGTACCATCGTCTGTGGTAAGCGCTGGTTCATTCCTCTAACATAATTGTTAATCTCGTCTTGCTATCCAGTGCCTTTTGTTCATTTGCAAAATGTATTTAGGCGATGTAACAACAAAGGATCACACCCTAAAGCTGAAGGCAGGAGGGCTGCAGTGAACGTGCAAAGTATAAGACAAAGACAACTGTACAATATTTTGTTTTAAAACCTCATTGCTGCAGAGAGGGGGGGGGGGGGGCTTTTGGCAAGGGAGGTGTGCACAAACGAAGGCTTACCGCATGACTTATATATATAACCGAGAGTTAATGTTCTTTCATTCTAAATTTGTAATTACAAACTGATCAATTGAATGGTGGACTCATGTAATCATGTAGATTATTTTATCCATAAGGACTAATTATTACAGAAGGGTCTCGGAAGGTTTTCAGAAACTTCACTGGTAGCATGCTTGTTTCTGGAATGGAAGCTGTTAACTGTTTTCAAATCGTGGTGAAATCACAACCAATGTGTGGCAGCCGTAACTTAATTTTCATAATTGTTTTACACATACTTGCACAGTTATCAGTTCTTGTATCTATGAACATTGTGAGATCTGATAGGCTAAAATGCAGTTCTCATGAACAAATTAGATTTACACTTAAATTAACTGTGTATATACTCTACACTGTTCTGCAAATAATTTTGTGTGAATCATAAAGGTGCTTCCTGTGTATGAGTTCTTGTTTCATAGTGTATTTTGTTTACTTCTCAAAAAAAAAAAAAAAAAAAAAAAAAAAAAATCTTTTGAGACCCTGGCATCTTTCATAAAGTATGATACGGAGTTTATTCAATACATACTCATCACTTGTAATAGACGTAGTGACCTACTACAATCTCCTCCCATCTCTTGGGTGGTCTGCCAGACATTATTTTTCCTCGGGGGATGTAATGGAGTATTATCCATGGTATTCTGCTCCCCCCCCCCCAATCCTTTCCATGTGTCAAAACCAATTTTCCCTGTATTGCTGAATATGTTCAACTATTGGTGTCATTTTTTTAATTAATATTATTATTCCTGGCAAAATTTAACAGTGTATTTCCCGAAGTTCTTTTTAGGAACTTCATTTCAACCAAAGTGAGACATCGCCCATCTTGTGGTTTTAACTTTGTGACTGTGGTCTTGTTTCATTGGCATTAAGAAAAAGTGCTCAGACTATCGAAAGAGAGTCTAGGATATGTGCAATTCCTCCACATGTCCATGGGTACAGTTGCAAAAATATGTTTTTAGAATAGAAGTCATTAAAACATTCTTACTTGTTATTCATGTACCTATCTCATTGAAGCAAATAGCAAGAAGGGGAAAAAGATGATTATCCTGAACGGCAACAAACAGGAATAGGATCTGAATACTTCTTTACTTGTTACAGCCACTGTTGTAAAAGTTCAGGATCTGAACTTGAAGCATAAAATAACTGAAAAGTCGTGTAGATGAATGGAAGGTAATGACTTTATTTCTGTAAACCTCTGCATGTTACATGTTGGTGTTGTGATGGAAGGAAATTTTTCTGTTTCAACTCTGGTCTGTAACAACAGTCCAGCAATAATAATAATTAAAAAAATCTGTTTTCCTGAGTTGACTCCAGGTAAATGCCAGGATGGTTCCTTCAAAAGCGTTCTTGGAAATCCTCCCCATTCTTTACCCTCTTCCAGCTCTAATGACCTTGACAAGACGAGAGAAAAAAAAACAATAAAAAACAGTAAACTTGTAATTGAGCATCATACTCTGTTACCTCCCCCCTTAACACACACAATCTTTTCTGTATTTTAATTGCATTCTGCTTTTTCCGTTGGCTCTGTTGTGTTAATTGCTTTTACATTTGTTCAGTTGTAACTTTTCATGACAGCTCAGAATATTAGTTAAGTAGCACTTAGTTGCACATATTGTAAGCATGTTGCTTTAAAATTGGTCATTTGCAGAATTGCACAATAACCTAATTTTGGTACTCATTGTCACCTGGGTTTTCTACTCAGCTTGCTGAAAATGTCATTGCACAGTGATAATTATATTAATGGCTGAAAAGTCATTTTCATAACAGTTTAAAAGCTTTTTTCCCTTTTACCCTTTCTATTGCATGCTGTTCATTCATTTGCTGACTGTTGCTTGGTGCAAGAAAGCAGTTGCTAAAAGAGGGACCATATTTTCTTTTATATATGTATAAATATGGCCCGTAAGTGAACGTGTTTCACCAACTTTGTTGAGTTTAGAAAATTTATGACGCTCAGTTTCTCACCGGAACGTGTAAAAATTATACTATTGGCAGAACATTATGAATTCAAATAGTGGAAGAATCAGAGCTTTTGTCTGTTACACATAACAGAAATTTATAAATAGCTTTATCCGAGATACTGAGAAAAAAAAATTACGTCCTGTGCAGTAAAAATTGCGAACTGTAGTGCATATTATTCCGAAAGGCAGAATAAAGTTCTTATCTTACTTGCCCTTGAAACCATTAGTGTTGTAAATATGCTTTGTAGCTTTGTCAGAACTTGAACCATCTTGTATAATTTTTGCATTACAGACGATCCCCTGGCCTTTCTCAGAAACCAGCCACAGTTTCAGCAAATGAGGCAGGTGATTCAGCAAAACCCTCAGCTGCTGAATGCAGTCTTCCAGCAGATAGGCCAGACCAATCCTGCCCTCTTGCAGCTTATTTCCCAGAATCAAGAAGCATTTGTTCGCATGTTGAATGAGCCTCCTGGTAAGGATTTTTTTTTTTTTTTTTTTTTTTATTTCTAACCACTGTTAGCATTTTTATTTTTTGAATGTTTTATATGCATCTTAACTTAGTTTTTGTAAGTTAAAAACTTAGCTTGTTCTTTAACTGAATTTCATCTTCAACTGAAGTAGTGCTTATTGCCCATCATCTCTCATGACACAAAAAAATCTTCATTCACGATATTCATGTTGGTTCTCAAGATATTGTGTGAACTTATAACGAAGTAGGGCACAAGATTAATCTGAATTTGACTTTAATTTGGCCAATGACAACTGTGGCAGTTGCAGATAAGCCTTCTAAGTGAAGAATGAACACCAGGTCATTAAAGTTTTTTAGTGAAAATGTTTACAGCCAGTTTCCTTCATTTACGAATGATTAGTGTTGTTTATGATTTGAAACAAGATATCTGTTTCAATCTTTTCCCCTATGTTTTAAATTTAAATACTTCTCTTGGTGTTACAAGTTCTACCCAAAAGTTTCGTGAACTATTCAAATCACACTGTGAGCAGTGTTTCAGTTGGAATGTAGCTGCGCTGTGCATAGTAACAAATCTATAATTTCTAACATTAGAAGTTGTTTCCTGATTCCCATTGCACATGTTCACCATATCTTAAGATTTTCTCGCAGTATCACTGCTAACACGAGAATCAATTCTTCACCAGCCTTGGTATTATTGTATGTCCAATGTCCATTCCGTATGTGTGCCAGATGGCCTGGTACAACATGTAGAACAGGCAACTGCAAATTTTGGTACACGTCAAAGATGCCTTCCGCCTTAGGTCATAGGCTATGCTATCTTCCTTGTAGTGGCTGGCTGAAAGCTGGAACTCCGTGGCTAAAAGGTAATGCAGAGCTAACTATCTGCAGCATTTTTGGCAGAACGATTGTTTACCTGGGTTCAGAGCCATGTGGGGGGCTTAAATCTGCGGCAACAATGGTTTTGTGGTGATTTTGGATGAAGATTCCTTGATCTGTGCCTTAGAATTCAGTCGTCTAAGGCTGCTTTGAATAGGTTACATGTGCACTAAATATGAGTTAATGCTACACTGGTGACGGGTTGTGTGTAGTGCATTGGGAGCATTTACTCTGGTGAACATTTTCATTATTGAGCAAAGAAAGGGGGAACCTTCAAAAAGGTCTATGGGGTTATGTAAGTACCCTAAAGTCAGTAAAGAAGCTGAGGAACATAACGCTGCTACTAGAACATTCTCTACCAGTAGGCAGGCTTTCCAGCTCCTTAACTGTGATCATCTAGGGAAGTTAACTGTAAAATACGAAACTTCACAGGTCCCTTAACAGTAGTAAAGGCATACTGACCATGATGTCATAGATTTATGGACTGAGAAACTCATTAAGGAGTGGGAAGTAGAGAATCTAGTCAAGGTCTGTCATATTACACGGAGGGTAACTACTATCAAAGGAAATGAAAATATCAGAGAATCCAGGGTCTGAAGTTTAGACAAATGGTCCAAACAAAATTTATGAACCCCTTCATCGTCTCCTCTCAGGTAGGGAGAAGAAGCGGGAAAGAATGAGAAGGAAAAATGAACCCCCCAAATGTTCGAGGTTTTCATGTATTCGGAGATGTCTGTCTTATCTTCAGACCTGGAATAAAGTGAAATGCTGGTGCACAAGCCTATGTCCGTTCCTTAAGGCATTGAACAAAGTCCCACCAGAACTGGAGCGTGTGAAGTTAAACAGGTTCGGATTGCTTGCATTCTTCAGTGGAAATTGAATGGTTTTATGGCTTACGAAGACGATTTACAGCTCTTAGTATCATCTAACACTTTGTCTGTCTCCAAAAGCAAGTTATTACTGTATAGAAAGGGCAGAACAATGGGCGAGTGAGCAAAGGGAGCAGTGGCTGTGTTTGTCCGAAATACCCTCAATTCCAAACCTTTTGCTCACACCTCTGCTCTACCAGGAGAATATTTGGTTCTATAAACGTGACTATGTTCTATTTATCAACCAATTACAACGCTGTCTAATATCTTGCTGCAGCTTGCTTGGTTATTTCTTCTGTTGGGAGACTAACATGCTCTCAGTGCATTATGGGGTTTGATGACTGATTGCCACAGAGGCCGAGTAGTTGGTAGATTAATAGAACGAGAGGAAATATGCGTCTTCAGTACTGGACTTATAACTTATTTCACTACTGCTTTTGGTTCATTCTCTGCCATTGAACTTTTGTTGTACTCTCCTTGCAGTGGGAAGTGGATCATGATCTTCATGCAAGTTATCACTTTCCCATACGGGTGCATCTTGTGTTCGGATGTAAATCGGAAACACCCAATGCAAATGGAACATCAGTGAAACTGATTGGCACTGTTCATTCTTTCTCCAGCAGTGTCAAGATATTGTGGAGAATGTAAATCACTTCACAGAAGTGATTCATCAGGTGGCTGGTGTTTCCAAGAAGCTAGGGAGTGCTGCGAATAATGCCCATCTGCCGGTAGAATGACAAATGTCATTTCCACTATTCAGGAACGTAGGTGGGTGTTGCGTTAGGTTCGACTTGGCAATCTAGCATTGTTTGCAGTTGCAAGAGCTAAGGTTTACTATAAGTGAGAGCAAATAAATGTCATGACAGAACTGTGTGAAAACTATTAACTGTTACATATCATATTCGAAAGTGTTACTACACATATTCAAAAGTACAGGGCGTTCGCCGGGAAACGCAACCCACTGTTAGCGCTACAAGGAAGAAACTGCTCCCGGCGAGCGAGCGCTCAGTTTCCGGCATTGTTCGACCGTCGGCCGCGGACTATTTCATAATAATTACGCTTCATAAACTTGTGTGCTAAGCATTTAAATGTGACGTAATTCATTAGCTTACCTTATAAAAGATGCTGGAAGTGTTGACCCTCTTGTGTAATGCACATTTCACATCTTCTGAACATATTTCGAGACACACGCTGCCCTAACTGACTTAATGATTTTTTGGGTGACTGTTCTAGTCGAAAAGCGATATCGTCAATTTTCTCCTCTGTGAGAATACGGTTGACCGACAGTCTCTTTTTGTTAAAAAATGAACCCGTTTCTCTTACTTTTTTAACCAGACGCAGAATTGTTGATTTAGCTGGCAGTAAAGCGCCAGGAAATTCGCGACGAAATTTACTGCGACAATTTTTAAACGACTTCTTCTTCACATATGTATCGTAGAGAAATATTCTTTGTTGCAAACTGTAACGTACCATAATTTTACTCACACTCAAACACGGTACAGATTAATAAGAGTATGAATCCCCAAACCAGCCAAACCGCAAAGAAACGTTTATTCACAACACTGATTAATAAGAGACTGAAGTCACAAACTATCTACAATGCAAAGAAACCGTTCTTAACAATGTAAGGGTCACTGCACTGCACTGTTGGGGCAGCGGAGGTGTTAAACAGTGCGGTGATTCACGGTGGCATGTGGCGGAAACTGCTGGTTCGACTGACCGAGCAAGTTGCCGACGGCAACAGACTGGGAGGGTAGCGTTTTCCGGCGAACGCCCTGTATAAGAGTATCCGTTTTATATCTGGTATATACTCTCATTCACCAGTATCTGTATTACAAGATCAGTGGTGCATGGTTTGCAGCAAATGAAGCATCGTGCATCTGATGGTGGAGTCCTCCTCTGCCATCAATTTGTCCAATTTGTACCCGAGGGTTGGTTACCAAATAACTTATGCATATGACATTGTACAACAGTCTGTTTACTATCTGGGAGCAGGAGTCTACCCTGTGCTGTGTTAATACACTGTGCTATAGCCTGACATGATCCAGTACCAGTTGTAAAAAAAAAAAAAAAAAAAAAAAAAAAAACTCCTAAATATTTTTAGCAGTATTTGGACTGAAGTATACTTCCCTGACTTTTGGAAAGAAGCAATGCCAATCCCTATTTAAAAGATTGGTAAGGACAAAATATTTCCAGGTAGCCATCTTAGCATTGCCTTAACAACATGTGTTGGGAACACATTCCATGGTTTCCCCAAATCACTCCAGGCAAATGCCGGGATGCTTCCTTCAAAAGGCCATGGCCGAATTCCTTCCCATTCCTTGCCCCCCATCCTTTCCTGTCTCTAAAGACCTCGATGTTAAAAAGAGACGTAAAGCAGTTAAAAAAAAAAAAAAAAAAAAAAAAAAAAAAAAAAAATTGGGAACACAGTGAAGCAGGTGGTCAGTCATCACCTGGTCTGTGTCTTGAATCCCAAAACCTGTTGAGCCACTTTCAGTGTGGTTTCAGGAAATTCTGTTCCACCTTGGATAACCCTATCCTGCCGGAAGTGGTGTTACAGGATGCATTCATCTGCAGCCAACACCTTGTGGGTGCATTATATATATCTTGGTGGCATGGAATTTTAAAACGGCTGCATGAATGGAAATTTAGGAGAAATCTGACCTATTTTTACAATCGTTTTTATCATGGCATTGTTTGCAGTACCAAGTCAATTGTGACATATCATTTTATCCAGGAAAATGGTGTTCCTCAAGGGTCAGTTTAAGTGCGATTCTTTTTGCTGTCAACAGTGCTTCATCAGTTATAAGGAATCCTACTTGTAATTCATAGACAATGTCGCATTTTTAAAAAATATTTTATTTTTTCCTCATGTAGCCTACGAGAGGCAATTGCAACTAACTATAAACAGGCAAGATGGAAGTCAGTACGCGCTGATTTACCCCCCCCCCCCCCCCCCCCCTCTGTTGAGAAAACCCGGTGCGTACTTTTTACATGTAGTTCTTGTCTTTTAATAGGACTTTGTCTTACCTTGAGAAACACTGTTTTAAGTTTTAATGATACTGTTCAATTTCTGGGGCTCATTTTTGACAACAGAATCAGCTAGCTGCCACATTGGAGAGATTTAAAATGTCTGTGGTCGGTCATGGGGTGCCAACCACTCCTGTATATAGTTTTATAAAAAAAAAAAATATTATACACTCACAGTAGGAGTATGGATGCATTGTTTATAAGTCGGCATAGGGTAGTTATTTATAAATGTTTCACAGTGTCCACCATGCAGGAAATCTGCTTGTGACGGGTCCGTATCACATCAACCTTATTCTCAGCTTTTGTGCTGATGCAAGTGAACCACGACTTGTCATCTGGTGGCATCTCCTCATGTTATGACACTTTATGCACATTTTTGCCTCAATACTTGATAGTCCCATTTACGATGTACCGATGAATCCTCCCTTCCCCTCTACACTAACCATCATAGAGCTACCAAACCATTTAGCCACTTTACAAGTGCTATTTTAGAAGAGTAATGTTATGAGTTATCCACTTTTCATCACCAGTAGTCGAGTAAATCTCCTACCTGGCTTTTAAAGAGGTCCAGAATTACTTTAGACCTATCACAGTACAGTAAGCTGTTTTTTGCTGACAGTGTTTTAGCAACTTATAAACTAGAAATTAGGTGCAGTTTATATACACTGGAGTATTATGCTTTACTAAAGTCATGCCAGCATATGAAAATACAACACGACAAGAAGTATATCATATGCTGTGATTCCCTCAGCTGTATTCAGGCATTGGAATATATGTACCCAGCAGATCGTCCAGGACATATAAGATGCCCTCCAGTCTTGTGAAAAAGTGGTTTTATTCTGCAAGTTCCTGGTCATGTGGGAATCGTGGAATGTGGCATTGGACAAAGCTGTTAAGTTAGCCTTTAGCAAAGTCAAAACCATCTTTATTCTGGTCCAAAAATCAGGCCTTGCCTCAGTGTCAAAAAAAAAAAAAAAAAAATTATCTTCGATGTATCACAGAGGCAGTGGCTGGAAGTCAAGTATAATATGCTCCTTCTTGCCAAACGGACTGTTCAGCCATGGAGCAGCTCCTTCCAGCTCACGAGAAGCGATGAATTTTTCCTTACCTCCGCTTAGGACAGAACTCTTTTGACACATCGTTTTCTTCTTCACTAGGAGAACTCAGTGGAATGAGATGCTTGTGGTATACCAGTAACAGTGTGCCACATATTAACACACTGCATTTTATTTTCTGTTTTAATGTCAATGTCAGCTTACCCGAAGTCCTGTCCCTTATTTTAAATAATTGTGGTAGTAACATAGTCAGGGTTTTACATTTTTGTGGTTTAGTTGATCTTGTCCAAAAAATGTTTGACAGTTAGGCATTGGTTTTTTAGAGTGTTTGGCACTCCCTTCATAGCCACTGATGCAGTTGCTGTATTTTTATAGTTCATAGTTTTAATCGTGTCGTTATGATTTTGTATTTTACTTCTGGTTGGCCTTTTTACAGTTAATCAGATGGTCTATTCGTTTCACTACTTTGTTTTGGTCACCCTTTTATGTCCATCCAGACATTTCGTTGTTTAAATGTGTTTTGAATCTGTTCAGCTCTTGTACAGCCAGCGAAATGTTTTATGTGTGAAATTTTGATGAATGTATCCCTTTTATAGCCACCATCTTATTATTTTACTGTCAGTATGGCCGACCTCTTTACAGTCAGGATTTAGGTTTTAAATTATGCATGTTGCCAAACAAGTTGATTGCTAGGGCACTAATTACCTGACAAACTGTAAATCCTAGAAGGAGAAAAAATGCCACTTGATTCGAAAATTGTTTGGTAATTCCCATTTTTAAGAAATGAAATCAAAGATATCCTTGGAACTACTGACCCATATCTCTAATGTCTGTTTGCAATAGCACTCTGAACTTTGTCATATGCTTGAAGCATTATGAAGTTTGTAAATGAAAATAAATTGCTAAAACTGAACAACACTGATTTCAGAAAAACAGATAATGTGAAATACAGATGACCCTATTTTTTCAAGACTTACTGAAAGTCACTGATACAGGTTCTAATTTGATACATTTTTTTTGATTTTCAGTTAGTTTCCAACTCTGTAGCTCACAATGTTTTTTTGGAGATTCAAGCGTATGGTATATCAGAACAGATTTATGAATGGGTATGAAATTTCGTAGCTGGTCGCTGTATGTCATTGTTCATGGGATAACCTTTACTAATCTAAATGATACATCATAAAGTGTAATAGGACCTCTTCTTGATTTTTATATATGTACTAGCTTGGCCTGGCATGCGTTGCAATGCCTCTTTCTCTTTCTTAAATGGGTATGCATATACAAAAGACACATACTCGTATTTACTTGTTTAAAATAAATGAAAGACAATGATTTTTATGAATTAAATTAATATTGAAAAAGTTTATTCTAGTGCTTTGGGATATACAATAATTTTGGTCTTTCATTTTCTGTAAAAATAGATCCATGGTTTTTATCATTTTGATAGCACTTAGCACACCTATACTAAAAAATAGAGTGGTTTGGTATCTCTCTGGTTGAAGCTCTTTATTTCAAACGTTATTTGGTGCAGTCCGAGATGTTTGGTGGAAGCAGGAATTCTTAAGAGTTGTATACGATCAATTGCTGAATATGGCCCCTGTGGTAGGATCTAACCAGCATTCAGGTTGTGGACTAAGTTAGATTTTTTTACTTTAAAAGAAAGAGAAAAAATACTGTTTACAGCATTTCTTGGCTGCTGGATATCAAAGTTCTAACATTTTATCCCTTTTGATCGGATTGTATTAAAAATCCTCCATCAACATCCACATTGGCAGATTTCCCTACCGATACAAAAAAACAGAAAAGTTGCTTGTATAAATTAGTATTAAGAGGGGCGAAGGGAAAGAGTGAGTACAGTTTTGTAAACTAAATGTAAACATTTTTCATTTTATGTTAAAACATCTGTGTGCAAAGTTCCTTCAGGATCTGATAAAAACTGTAGATATTTAAATTTCAAGTTCGAATTTCTTGGTTAGCAACTGTGCATTCGGAATCAGTCCAATGCCGTTTGACAGGAAATGTTATGGGCTTTCAGAATATCATACATATCACTACCACTTTCGAGATATTTGCAGATAGACTGAATAGTTCTAAGTGTAAATTTTGCTTAAGGGAGAGTAATGGGTTTTTGTAAACTAAATGTAGGCAGTATTTTTCTCATTGTTTTAAAGTAAACTTCTGCAAAGTTTCATCGAAGTCGGATACAAACAGTAGGTTTGTACAACGAACATTTGCAAAAATTAAGGGGTAGTAAAGGAGAAGAAGGATTGGATTTTGCAAACCAAATGTAGACAGTATTTTTCTCTGTTTTAAAATAAACAAACTAACTTAGTCCACAACCCGACTGGGGCATACTATGCCATTGATAATATACAGCCTCTTCCACTGGAATTTGAACCTGAGACTAGACCAAGAAACTTTTGAACGTAAGAGCCTTAACCACCAAGCTGCCAGACTGCTATGGTTTTTAAGCACAGGTGTTCTAAGTACTACCAAACCTGGATAAAAACTATGGGTTTGTGTGAACAACGTTGGCAAAAAACTGAGGGGTGGTGTAAAGGAGGAGATGGATTAGCTTTTTGTAAATCAAACGAAGACAGTATTTTTCTCTTTGCTTTAAAGTAAAGAAACTAACTTAGCCCATAATCCGAAGATTGGTTGAATCCTTCCAAAGGAGGTGCACTAACCCATTGTGTCAGAGGCAGGATGGCAAGCTACTTTCCTCTGGAACCTACAGTTTAATATGGAATCTTAACCACAGAACGTCCAGGGGTCACTCAAATGATCTATAGCAACTCCTAAAAGTTACTGCTTCACCCTGGATTTGAAACATTGGCTTAAGACCAGTCAGCTACAGACCATTTCATTTTGAAGCATACGTGTGGGTAAGCATTATTCAAGTTGGATTAAAAACTTTGGGTTTGTATGGACAACATTGGCAAACAATTAAGGTGAGGGGGTGGGGCAAGGAGAAGATGCACGGATCTGGCATACATCATGTGATCAAAAACCATACTTCAAAGTTTCAGCTTCCACCATGATCTAAACCTGGGAACTTTAGAAAGTAAGCCCGTTAACCAGTGAGCTTCCAGACCACTCTTTTATTATTATTATTATTATAATAAATGACGTGGATTCCCAACCATGAAACCTCCCGGCGTAGCTCATATGTTAAAATCCAGCACCCTCTGGGATTTGAACCCAAGGCCGTAAATAGAAACTTGTGGAAGTTAGCACCTTAACAACTGAGCTACTAGACCAATGTATTTTAAAGCACATGTACGCTAAGTACTATCAAAATCAGATAAAAACTATGGGTTTGAATGGACAATGTTGGCATAAATTAAGGATGGTAAAGGAGGAGAAGGGTTAGGATTTGTAAACCAAACGCAGACCGTATTTTTTCTATTTGTTTTAAAATATACATATGCAGAGTTCCATCAAAATAGGATGAAAATTATATGTTTGTAAGAAGAATATAGTCAAAAATTTAAAGAGTGGGGGGTAAAGGTTGAAAGGGGCGAGTTTTTGCAAACAATTGTAGGCAGTATTTTTCTTTTATTTCAAAGTTTGTGTGTGCGAAGTTACATCGATATTGGATGAAAACTGTGGGTTGTGTATCGAATATTTGATAAAATTGAGGATTATATAGGGGGAGAGGGTGTGGGTTCTTTGGTATTTTGGGGGGGGGTCAATAACGTTCGCAGGTGTGCACAGAATAACTCACCAAAGATTCATCATAATTGGATGAATGGTATAGGAATGCATAGAGGGCAAATAAACATTCATTTTTATATATTAGATGATATGGAATCCCAACCACGGAACGTCCTGGCATAGCTCATATGTTAAAATTCAGCTCATAAAAATTCCTGCTCCCACTGGGATTTGAACCCGAGACCATTGACAGAAATTTCTGGAGTTAGCGCCTTAACCACTGAACTACCAGACCAATGTATTTTAAAGCACTTGTATGCTAAGTACTGTCAAAATCAGATAAAAACTATGGGTTTACATGAACAATGTTGCCAAAAATTAAGGGTGGGTAAAGGAGGAGAGGGGTTAGGATTTGTAAACCAAACACAGACTATTTTTCTATCTGTTTTAAAGTATACATATGCAGAGTTCCACCAAAATAGGATAAAAACCATGTGTTTGTATGAGGAACATTGTCAAAAATTTAGGGAGTGGGGGTAAAGATGGAAAGAGGTGGGTATTTTTTCTGTTTCAAAGTTTGTGTGCGAAGTTCCATCGATATCAGATTAAAAACTGTAGGTTTGTGTATCGAATATTTAAAAAAAAAAAAAAATGAGGGGTGTATAAGGGGAGAGAGGGTGTTTTTTGACAGAAACCTTTGCAGTCACTCACAGAATAACTCGCCAATTTCATCGTAATTGGATGAATGGTATAGGAACGCACAGAAGATAAACAAACCAACAAACAAACATTCATTTTTATATATTAGATATAATCAATCGTGGAAACAAAGTTAACAGCAGTTTGTTAATTGATGATGCAGTCATTTCTAGGGAAGTAAGGAATTCTGTCAACTGCTTAGAAGTACAGTGCAGTCTGGACATAATGTTGGCACAGTGCAAAATTGCAAGAAGTGCAATGCAGTGTGCATAACTAACAAAAAGAATCCGTTTGTGCAGGAGTACAAAGCAGACTGTTCAGTTATTGAAGTGTGTGATTCCCCTGAAATATTTTGGCACAACAACTCGAAGCAACGTGAAATGGGACTTGCAAATAACTTTGGTCATGGATAGAGCTAAGTCTAGGCTGTGAATCAGTGATTGGATCTTGAAGAATTCTATCGTACAAATAAAGGAGATAACATACAAAACATTCATGTCTCCATATTTTAACTTCTGTTGTACTATTTGGGTCCCCAATCACATGGGATTTACTGACAACATAGAGAAAGTATAGAGAAGATTTTGTGACTGCTTGTTTTAGTCCTCACAAAAGCATCACAGAATTGACACATAAATTGGGCTCGGATCATCTGGCAGATAGATGACATAAGTTTCATTTGAATTTATTAGCAAATGTGCAAACATCCACATTAACTTACAATTACAGTGAAATACTTTATCCACGAATCTTTTTTGGTTGCAGGAGTAGGAGGAATGAGATGAGCGATATGAGGTGCCATATTGATGCATGTATGAATTACAACAACATGCTAGTGGGTCTTTTTTTTTTCTGCAGTTGTTGATCATTGAATTTTATAAATAAAACTCTGTCTACAAACAAAAGTTTTAGTGACTGTTTTGTATTCCCCAGACGGGTTTTGTCTTTGTGGTGTGGGAAATCATCAATAATTGTGAATGTACAAGGTGTGATCAGAAAGTAATAATAATTTTTAAATTGTTCATGCTGTATCTTGTTTATCAAGTTAATCCTTTTATGTGTATAGGAAGCACTGGCAGTAATGTAAATGTTAATTGTTGTGCAGCTGCGATTTTTAATTGGTGTTTGGTGTGTGAATGTGCAACACATGCGTGAGTGAGTTTGCTGTTTTTGTATGGTAAAATGTCAGAGTTTGTGTGAAATTTTACCAATTCTCACCAAGTCTCACCAGAGGGGGGGGGGGGAGGAATTCCGGAAAAACACCTCACCTAATTAATGGACGCCTCCAAAGGACAATGTTTTTCAACGGTAGATGAGATAAAGGTGAGGTCGCAACCTGAGCTCAGGACCTTACCTAAAGAGTAGTTCAAATAGTGTTTCTCAAATTGGAATCTACATTGTCATACATGCATAATATCAATGAGGGGTAACTTTAAAGTGAATGGGAT
The DNA here is from genome assembly GCA_031002005.1 of Vandiemenella viatica. Lineage (NCBI taxonomy): Eukaryota > Metazoa > Arthropoda > Insecta > Orthoptera > Morabidae > Vandiemenella > Vandiemenella viatica. The sequence continues at coordinate 64,582,278 of CM061921.1, read as the reverse complement.
AAACACCAAAAGATTAAATGAATACTTTATGAAAAAAAATAAAAATCTCATTACTTTTCGATCACAACTCATGCATAGTGTTAATGTGTACAGTTCCACTTATGTACAATGCAAATAATATGTAATTAGAGATTTTTCCCAGCATGTAAATGCAGTGTAATTTTTGCAGGTTTGCAGCCTCACAGTGTCGAAAAAAGACAACTTTTTGATGATGTTCTCTGTCATCTTCATCATGTATCTGTTGTTACAGAAATCCAGTACACTCTCCGTCAGCAGGCAGAAGGGCTTGCTGTTGCCACCATCATATGTTAGTCAGTGCACATCGTGGCTTTGTAGGAGGTCTTCTATCATACAGGAAGCTGTTGAAATAAGACTTAATTACAACACTATTAACAGAGATATAAGACTATCTGAATGACACCTAGAAACTGGCACTTTTACTTACTCTGACAGGAGCACAATAAGTTAAAGTCATCAGTGGTAACAAAGTGTGCATGAGCATAGCTGCACAGAACGATTGAGCGTACCTCATACAGAGCCACAATGCCAATTGGGTGGCGTGTGAAGACAGTGACAGTGAAGACATTAAATAAGACCATCAGTCTGCTGACTTCTGGGTTTCTCAAACAGCAGGGACCTGGTGAAGATGACAGAGAATGGTCATTAAAACATTGTCTTCTTATGACATCCTCCAGCTGCAAACCCGCAAATACTACATTGCAATAAAAATCATTATATATTTACATTGTACTTACAGATATTGTGGTAGTCCTTGCATGGTGGTCTAGAGCAGCAATTTATGTGCTTTTATAAATCTGTGTGAAAACTGTAGGTTGTTTTACAACACACTAAAAAAGCGATTACACATGAAATTCAACACAAAACGATAAGTAAATGCATAACAGTTGACACAGAGAGATGATTTAACAGAAGACAAAAATAAATATAAAGACATAAACAAATGAATTTAGATTCACACTACTGTACTCAAAAACATAAACCCCGCAGGGGCCTGGTACGCAAGTGCCAGGTACGGGTTTGGCGAACCCGCGGTGCCCGAGCTGGAAACTTGTGAGCGCCGCAAGTTTCCCACACCGTAAACCCCTACCATGCTTCAACGACCACCGTAGGGCGTGGCGGTGGAACGTTGTATGCCTAGGAGAACAGGGATCTTGGCTTCATCGCCCGAATCACGAGGACGGAACAAACCTCTATAAAAAAAACCTCAACCTCAAGGTCAGCCACGTGCCGAGGAGGTGTATGGGTGATGAGGTAAATCACTCGTTAATGTGCATCCTCAGGGGCACCTGCACACCCCTGTTGTATAAGCATTCCTGTATATCATGTTTTTGCTCGTGGGACCAAAATTCCTTCTCACAAACAAAAACAAAACCCCTGCAGTCCGGGTGTGCCGAAGGTTAAAAAAAATACACCCAGTTCCAACAAGCGGGCGAGGGTTGACAGCCCTCCGCCGGAACAAGACAAAAGTAACGGGAAGGTTTGTCTAATAGACAACGCCTTTGTGATCATGGCAAGAACGGAGGGATCCTTTGAGAAGGTCTCTCCGTTTTATATAAATAAAGGATTGGAGGGAATAGCGGGAACCTTGAAGAGTGTGAAAAAGCTGAGGAACGGGACCCTGCTTCTGGAAACATCTAACCACAAGCAGGCTGTTTCACTCCTTAAGTGTGAGAAGCTCGGGGAGTTCGCAGTGAAATGCGAACTCCATAAAACTCTAAACTCCGGCAAAGGAGTGATAACTTGTAGACACCTAATAGATATAGAGTCCGAGGAACTCCTTAAGGAGTGGGGATCAGAAAATGTGGTCGAGGTTAGGCAGATCAAACGAAGGGTTAACGGCAGTCTTGAGAAAACTGCCACCTTCGTCCTGACGTTCGACACTCCGACGTTGCCAAAGTCCATAAAAGCAGGATACCTACACCTAAACGTTCGCCCATATGTTCCGGACCCGATGCGCTGCTTTAAGTGCCAGCGGTTCGGGCATACGACGGCGAACTGTAAAGGCAACCCCACTTGTGGGAAATGTGGAAAATCGGCGCATGAACCGGGTGCAACTTGCACCCTCCCACAGGTGTGCATTAACTGCTCCGGGTCACATCCAGCCTGGAGCAGGGAGTGTCGAGTGTACCTTGAAGAAAAGAAGGTACAGGAGTTGAAGACTAAGGAAAGAATATCCTTTGGCGAGGCGAAGAAACGGTTTAAGGCGCTGGCGCCACCGGTCTTCGCCACTAGCTTCGCCAAAACGTTGTCAACTCCCATCAGGAAGGAGAGCGTTGCTACGCAGATGTCCGTTGTAGACACAGGCACGAGCACGACATGCTCGTGCCAGTGCAAGTGTGGTGCGCAACCCACTAAGGTCCTAACACCAAGGACCGCGGTCGTCGGTAGTAGCGCTTCTGCTATCTCGACCACTAGAGCAGCAGGTCCATCAAGTCCACCAGCTAAAGCACGGCCATCCGCTCCAGTAGCTGCAGCCGTGGGTGCCTCTGCAACAGCAGAAGCAGCACCCATGGCAAAAGCTGCATCTGCAGCGGTAGAAGCAGTAGAGACGCCATCTGTCGGAAGCGGATGGCAGGTAGTGCAGAAAGTTCGGGGTCCGAAGTTCAAACTAACGGACCCCACCATGTTCTTGAAGTCCCCTGCTACTTCTCCTCCCAGTTCCCCAACTGGCGTGGGGAGGAGGGGGACAAGGCCTCGGCGGAAGAAAGATCCGCAAGACGCCGAGGCCTTAGAACAAAAGTCGTCTTCGGACCCCGAAGATGACGTTATGCTGGTGGACGAACAACCTGGTCCCGTTCCTCAGCAGACACCAGACACTGACCCACCCGACCCGGGGCGGGTGGTTTTAAATAGGTAGAATGGCTCCCATACTTCAGTGGAACGTAAACGGCTTTCAGGCTCACAAAGAGGAAGTCCACCTCTTAGCACGGTCTAATCCATTGGGTCTCTGTCTTCAGGAGACACATTTTAGACCTTTTCACCAACCTGTGCTAAGAGGGTATGATATCTATCGAAAGGACGATACCGAGGGTGATCGAGCGAAGGGGGGAGTGGCTGTGTTTGTCCGAAACACTGTCCACTCGGAACCCGTTGCTCTCACCTCTGATCTACAGGCAGTAGCAGTGAGGATTCACGGTCGTATTAAAATGACTGTGTGCTCCATTTATCTACCACCAAATGCGCCCGTTGATTATGATGATCTTGTTGACTTATTACAGCAGCTCACTCGGCCATTCCTCCTTCTAGGAGACCTTAACGCACATAATGCGTTGTGGGGTTCGAACACCGATTGCCCCAGAGGCCGACTGGTTGGTAGATTGATGGAGCAGGAGAACATTTGTATCCTGAATACAGGACAAATGACCCACTTCACCACTGCTTCCGGTTCGTCCTCTGCCATTGACCTTTTGTTGTGCTTTCCTTCAATCGCGGACTCCGTGCATTGGGAAGTGGATCGCGACCTCCATGGAAGCGACCACTTCCCTATTTGGATGCACGTCGAGTGTGAGCGAGGGGTAAGCAATAACCGAGGCAAATGGAACGTCAGTAATGCAGATTGGCAGCTCTTCTACCAATCCGTATTACTAGAGCCCTGTGAGACTATACAGGAGAAGGTGAATCACTTCACAGAAGTGATTCACCGTGCAGCTGACGTTTCCATGCCGAAGAACTCCGGAACGCTGCGAAGGACGCCCGTCCCATGGTGGAACGATGAATGTCGCTCCGCCATCCAAGGTCGCCGATGGGCGTTGCGTCGTTTTAGGTTGTGCCCAACATCTGACAACCTAGCAGCGTTCCGTATTGCCAGAGCTAAGGCGCGTCGAGTTATTAAGGAGAGCAAGAAGAGGTCATGGCAGAACTTTATGAGCACTATAAATCGTTACACACCATCGTCGAAAGTATGGGAGTCCATTCGCCATATATCTGGAAGGTACTCCCGCCCACCAGTATCTGGGTTACTGGATCACGGACGAATAATTACTGACGAACGAAGTATAGCGCAGCTGATGGCGGAGAACTTCGCCGCCATCACTTCGTCCGCTAACTTTGACCCTCGGTTTCAGCGACGAAGAGTCGCTGCCGAGAGTCGCCCGCTGTGCTGCGATTCGTCGAATACACAAGTCTACAACTGCCCTTTTACATCTTGGGAGCTGGAGTCAGCGTTAAACAGCGCAAACGACACTGCTCCAGGGCCTGATCTGATCCAGTACCAGATGCTGAGGCACCTCAGTAAGGATGCTAAAAATTACCTTCTAGATATTTTTAACGATATTTGGACCGGAGGACACTTCCCCGACTCGTGGAAAGAAGCAACATTAATTCCCATTTTAAAACCTGGCAAGGACAAATTGTTGCCAGGTAGTTATCGTAGTATTGCCTTGACTAGCTGCGTGGGGAAGACACTGGAGAGGATGGTGAATCGCTGCCTCGTCTGGTGTCTTGAATCCCGTAATCTTCTGAGCCGCTTTCAGTGTGGATTCAGGAAGTTCCGTTCCACCTTGGACAACCTGATCCTCCTGGAGGCGGCAATACAGGATGCGTTCATCTGCAGCCAACACCTTGTGGGTGTTTTTTTTCGATCTTGAAAAGGCCTACGATACTACCTGGCGACATGTTATTTTAAAACAGTTAAATGAATGGGGTTTTAGGGGTAACCTACCCCGTTTTTTAAAATCTTTTTTATCTGGTTGTTGCTTCCGGTACCGAGTTGGCAGCGAAGTGTCTGATCTTTTTATTCAGGAAAACGGTGTTCCTCAGGGGTCAGTTTTAAGCGTGACGCTCTTCGCCATTGCTATAAATTGCATTGGAGCCATAATAAGGAGTCCCATACGGTACTCCTTATATGTGGACGACTTCTTGATTTTTATTGCATCATCCAGCCTGAGAAGCGCTGAGCGGCAGTTGCAACTCACGCTGAACAGGCTGGATGAATGGTCAGTGCACACCGGTTGTCGTTTCTCTGCCGAGAAAACCCGGTGTGTACTTTTTAGTCGTAGCAGAAGCCTTTTATCAGAGCCCAATCTTACCTTGAGGAATACCATTTTATGTTTTACTGAAACAGTTCGGTTTCTAGGCCTCATTTTAGACAACAGATTAACCTGGCTACCACATCTCAAAGATGTGAAAGCCGGAGCCTCAAAAGCTCTAAATGTTTTAAAATGTCTTTGTGGCAGGTCATGGGGCGCTGACCGCTCCTGCCTGTTAAAATTTTACAAAGCCTTTGTACGGTCGCGGCTGGAATACGGTTGTATCGTGTATGGTTCGGCACGGGACAGCTATCTCCGTATACTGGATAGTGTCCACCATGCTGGAATTTGGCTCGCCACGGGTGCATATCGCACCAGCCCTATTGTCAGTATTTGTGCTGACTCGGGCGAGCCGCCGCTTACCATCCGCCGGCGACTCCTCATGGTGCGACACTACCTGCACATTGCCATAACACCTGGCAGTCCCGTGTACGACGTAGTTCTACACCCCAACTACAAGCGGCTCTATACCAACCGGCATAGAGCCACTAAACCGTTCAGCTACCGTACAAAGGCTATTTTAGAACAATATGGATTAGAGCTTCCTTCTTTTTATCACCAGGGTTGGAGTAAATCTCCTCCCTGGCTTTTAAAGAGGCCCAGAATAATTTTAGACCTGTCTCGGTACAACAAATTTTGTACCGCTGACAGTGTTTTTAATAATGTTTTTAGAGACGTTCTAAATGAGCATCACACGTTTACCCCGGTGTATACGGATGGGTCTAAGCAGGCTAACGGAGTTGGCTGCTCCGTCGTGTTCCCTCGAGCGACTTACACATATAAACTTGACGGCAGGTGCAGCGTTTTTACTGCCGAGTGCTACGCTGTGCTAAAGTCGCTCCGGCATATGAAAGGAAATCGCGATAAGTGTTTCATCATATGCTGTGATTCCCTCAGCTGTATTCAGGCCATAGGAAATATGTATCCAGCAGATCGTCTAGTCCAGGACATCCAGGACGCCCTCCAATCTCGTGGAAGGGAGGTATTATTCTGCTGGGTACTGGGCCATGTGGGAATCAGGGGGAACGAGGCAGCTGATGTAGCTGCCAAGTTAGCCTGCGACAAGGTCAGAACCGACTTTGAACCGGTCCCAAAGTCAGACCTTGCCTCGGCGGCGAAGAGATTTGTTTTTGATGTTTGGCAGAGGCAGTGGCTGGAAGTTGAGCATAACAAGCTCCGGCTGGTCAAACCGACCGTTCAGCTGTGGAGCAGCTCCTTCCAGCGGGCGAGGAGGGATGAGGTTCTCCTTACTTGCCTCCGAATAGGGCACTGTCCTCTGACACATGGTTTCCTTCTCCACAGAGAGGACCCTCCGGAGTGTGATGCTTGTGGCGTACCTTTGACGGTACGCCACATTTTAACCGAATGTGTATTGTTTTTAGTTTTAAGGGCAGACGTCGGCTTAGCCAACGATCTGTCCCTTATTTTAAACGATGACCGTTACAACGTGGCTAAGGTTTTAAAGTTTTGCAGCTTGGCCGGTCTTGTCCCAAAAATTTTGGGCAGATCGGCCTAGGTTTTAGATTGGATTGGTGGCCGTTTACAACCACCAATCCAAGTACTGATTTTACTTGTGGCACTGCTTATATGGCTGGCCCTTTAACAGCCAGCCAGCTAACTCTTTTTTTAACTGGTTGGCCTTTCTACAGCCAACCAGTTATTGTATGTAATTTTATATTTTATATTCTAGTCTCAGTTTTATATTTTATGTTGCCGTCTGTGTGGCCGATCTCTTTACAGTCGGCCACGCAGACGGTTTTTTAGTTAGTATGTTAGTATTTTATTGTGCTGTCTCTGTGGCCGACCCCTTTACAGTCGGCCACACAGACGGCAATTTTGCCACATTGTCACGCCTGGTTTTTGTTAGGGCGCTAATGACCCCGTCGTCGACGCACCCTAAAACCTAAATAACAACAACAACATCATCAAAAAACATAACACAATTGAAAACACAAAAACTACAGCAGCAAGTAAAGGCTTGAAACACAACAGTTGGCAGAATGTGCAGCAACAACTCTATACACGATTCGGTAAAAGTTCATAAAGTGCTGTTCCAGACTGCCATATGAGAATTACCACAATATTTGCAAGTTCATAAATGATAAGTTTTGATCCTCACATAGCAGCCTCTATATATGTTGTTTTTTTTTTATCCTTTAGAAAAAGTGTAATTGTGCACATTAAATATATACCCACTGATGATGCCCCACACCACAAGAGCAAAATATTTTTGGGGCTTAAAAATACATTTACCAAAACAGTTGTTTGCAGGGCCGGCGCTAGCATTTTGGGGCCCAGGGTAAGCGTTCTTAGCAGTGACGTAACCAGTTGGGGGCCCTCGGCCAATTCATCGGTTAGGGCCCTCCCTCAGGCCAAAATCTGTGACTTGTGTAGTGGAGAGCCCCTATAGCCGGTGGCCGGGCCCCCCATCAGACGGGCGGGCCCCGGTACATTTGACCCCCCCTAATGCCGGCCCTGGTTGTTTGTAGACAGCATGATAAAAAATTGTTCAATTTGGTACTGAAATTCAGAGAGTAGAGATTAGTTTTTTGTAACTTACCCTCAGCCACCGGCAATTTTCTGAATTGTGGAGTTTATACAAAGTCTGATAAAAAAATAATGGGTATTTTTTTTTGTTTTTTAAAAATAATATTAATTAGGGTCAATTTTGTCCCCTTGTAAGTATCCCCCCTCAGATAAAATACACTTGTGCCAGCACATTTTACAACCTTGTAAGCACTTCTGGAATTCATTTTTCGTTATAGCATTCTGCTCCTTTAGTTATTCTATTTTTATCTCATCAGTGGTGGCAAAATGTCGCACTTTAAAGGTTCTCTTCAGCCTCGGAAATAGAAAGTGGTCACAGGGTCCCATGTTGGGTGAATACGGTGGGTGAAGCACAACACATATAACCAGTGAGGTGATAGCGGAAGCGTTATAATGATTCAATTTCCATGAGTTGTTTTGCCACAATTCTGGGAGTTTTTGACGGATTTCTGCATGAATATGGCACGTAACTTCCAGATAGTATTCCTTATTAACAGTACAACCATTTGGCACGAACTCAGAATACACAACGCCATTGAAATCAAAGAAAACAGTGAGGAGAATCGTCACATCTTATCAAATTTGTAGATTTTTTTTTTTCAGTCTTGTCTCTTCTGGCAGCTTTCATTGGGATGATAGGGCCTTATTTTTTCACATCATACCCATACACCCATATTTCGTCGTCTGTTATGACCGCTTTAAGAAGTTCTGGATTGTTGACTTCATTTAGTAATTCCTGTGCGATGTTTACACGGCATTGTTTTTGGTCGAAATTAAGCAATTTTTGAACAAACTTTGCTGCCACACATTTCATACCCAAAACATCTTAAAAAAAGGCTTGGCATGAGCCAAATGATATTCCGATGTCATCTGCAACCTCTTTAATAGTGACACGGGCATTTTCCAGAATCTTTTTTTTTTTTTACACCACTTGTTTACTAGCTATTGTTAACATTTCAAATGCGATACTGCACTTTATTCCATTTTTTTTCAAGCAAAACTTTATACAAATTCTTTAATCCAGTTTTTAAAAAGTACAGAATCGACAGCGCACCAAAAACATTTAACCTTTTTCACTGTCGAAAATAAACTAAATATTCAAAATGGCTGCCAATTGCAACATACTTGTGTACCAACAAAATTTTAAAAAATTGAAAATCGTGTTTATAAAGCCCCCTAAATTAAAAAATTCCCATTTTTTTTTTTTTTTTTTATTACACCTCATGTTTGTAGATTTAACTCCACTATTTGTTTCCAAATTAAAATCTGCCTGAAAAGCGAGTAACTTTTTATCCCTTCGGCTACTTTAAGGAAAAATTGTGCAGATATATGCCATATCTGAAAAGAGTTGCACCAGAAATATTTCTGTTCATGGTGGAAACTCTTGTGATTGGGTGAAGAGATTTTGTGAAAAAATACTTTGCGTAAGTAGGAAAAATTTGCATTTAAATTTTTTTTGAGCTTTTCAGGCAGATCTTATAAACTGATTAATATTTTATACTATTTTAAATATAGTAGAAGGCTTGCAGATAACTGATGAGTGAGTGGAGACTTTCCCAGTGTAATGATGCTATCTTTGTAACCTTCTTGAGTGTCCAGCCAGATTTCATAGAAACACAAAGTTTTGAAAGCTGGCTTTGATATCTTCCCCCGCAGGGGCCTGGTACGCAAGTGCCAGGTACGGGTTTGGCGAACCCGCGGTGCCCGAGCTGGAAACTTGTGAGCGCCGCAAGTTTCCCACACCGTAAACTCCTAACATGCTTCAACGACCTGTTGCGGTTTCGTAGGTCGTCCGCTCACTGAAATATAATGTGCATAGTCTAACTCTTACTTCTTCCTTCTAAAGATACAGATTCTCTTGACCGGCCGCCACTCAGTATCCGACTGAGAAAATTTAAAGACTAGGTACTGAATGAATAAACAGTTATTTCACAAAACTAATTTTAATTCATTGCCTTCATTTTTCCAACACCACCAATGTTAAACTTATCGGACTTCTCACTCCAAAGTTGCAGATCCAGTTAAAGTAGAACGGCTATTTTTACACCTTTTACGCACATTCACACGTTTACAACTTTCAACTTAAAACCAACCACACTCCTCCAAGTCCTGCGACCGACTGCCCACCTTGTGGCTACCACAGCACCCACCATGCCGCCCCCGGGGCTCACCCTTCCGTGGCCACGGACATGGTGCCGATGACGTCACAAACCGGCGCTACTTTCAAACAAAAAGTGGTACCGCTACAACCCCCCTTAGTTTATCCTTGTTATTGTGAATTTCCAATTAGCAATGGCAAGGGTAAATTCAAATTAAGTCCCCTTCCTCCTATTTTACAATTTCCACACCTCATTCACACAAAATACATACAAAACTCCACAAATTGATGTAGCAATCTTTACAAATATCACATTAACCATAAACTGCTATATTTTTTTTTGAATTGGTTGGTGTTGGAGCAATATACAAACATATCAAAACAATAAGTGTCAAAATACACATTGGTTCCAAAACAGTTTTCTTTCTACTAAAATGTAATTAAAAGACAACCATTATATAATGTCATGGACATTAAGATATAAATTAGTTGAAAATGAATATTTCCTTACTGAAAACATGAAATACAACATTAAAAGCAACAAACAAATATAAAACATCATGAACATCAAAATACACCACAGTAACAAACAACTATAAATCATGAACATCCAAATACACTTTGGTTCCCAACGGATCATTCCTTACCACTAACATCAAATACGCAAAAAGCCGTTAAAGTATTACATTTTCCCCCATAAAACCACCAAACTCTCTAGTCCTGTCACGGTCGCCATGTTGCGGTTTCGTAGGTCGTCCGCTCACTGAAATATAATGTGCATAGTCTAACTCTTACTTCTTCCTTCTAAAGATACAGATTCTCTTGACCGGCCGCCACTCAGTATCCGACTGAGAAAATTTAAAGACTAGGTACTGAATGAATAAACAGTTATTTCACAAAACTAATTTTAATTCATTGCCTTCATTTTTCCAACACCACCAATGTTATAAACTTATCGGACTTCTCACTCCAAAGTTGCAGATCCAGTTAAAGTAGAACGGCTATTTTTACACCTTTTACGCACATTCACACGTTTACAACTTTCAACTTAAAACCAACCACACTCCTCCAAGTCCTGCGACCGACTGCCCACCTTGTGGCTACCACAGCACCCACCATGCCGCCCCCGGGGCTCACCCTTCCGTGGCCACGGACATGGTGCCGATGACGTCACAAACCGGCGCTACTTTCAAACAAAAAGTGGTACCGCTACAGACCACCGTAGGGCGTGGCGGTGGAACGTTGTGTGCCTAGGAGAACGGGGATCTTGGCTTCATCGCCCGGATCGCGAGGACGGTAAAAACCTCTATAAAAAACCCCTCAACCTCAAGGTCAGCCACGTGCCGAGGAGGTGCATGTGTGAGAGGTGGATCACACGTTAACGTGCAACCTCAGGGGCACCTGCGCACCCCTGTTGTAAGAGCATTTCTTTTTATTTTGGATTTACTCGTGGGATCAAAATTCAACCTCACAAATCCAAAAACCCAAAAACCTGCGGTCCGGGTGTGCCGCAGGCTAAACCCAATACACCCAGTACCAAGAAGCGGGCCAGGGTTGATAGCCCACCCGCTTCGGAGAGTCAAAGTAACAGGAAAGTGTGTTCAATACCGAACGCTTTCGTAATAATGCAGAGGGCAGAGGGGACATTTGAAAAGGTGTCCCCTTTTTACATCAATAAAGGCTTAGAAGGTTTGGTTGGAACATTAAAATCAATTAAAAAGCTGAGGAACGGGACGCTGCTGCTGGAAACAACCACCAGTAGGCAGGCTTCCCAGCTCCTTAATTGCGAGAAGCTCGGGGAGTTCGCAGTCAGTTGCGAACTCCACAGAACCCTAAACTCTAGTAAAGGCGTTGTCACCTGCCGGGACATCATGGATTTAGGGACTGAGGAACTGTTAAGGAGTGGGAAGAACAGCAAGTGGTCGAGGTGCGTCAGATTCAACGGAGGGTAAATGGCAGTCTTGAAAAGACTGCCACCTTCGTCCTGACGTTTGACACTCCAGTGTTGCCCAAGTGTATAAAAGCTGGCTATATCAACTTGAACGTCCGTCCGTATGTTCCGGACCCAATGCGCTGCTTCCAGTGCCAGAGGTTCGGACATACGACGGCGTCATGCAAGGGCAACCCCACCTGTGGTAGATGCGGCAAGGGGGCACATGAGCCTGGTGCCAATTGCACGCTCCCACAGGTGTGTGTCAACTGCTCCGGGTCGCACCCGGCCTGGAGCAGGGAGTGTCAAGTGTATCTTGAAGAGCGCAAGATACAGGAGTTGAAGACCAAAGAGCGGATACCTTATATAGAGGCAAAGAAGAAGGCAAAAGCGCTCGCCGCTCCAATATTTGGAACAAGCTTTGCCAAGACGGTCTCGACTCCCGTCAGGAAAGAAAGTGTTGCTACGCAGACATCCTTTGCAGACATGGGCACAAGCACTACGTGCTCATGTCAGTGCAAGTGTGGTGCAAAATCCACCAAGGTCATGACACCTAGGACCGCGGATGTCGCTAGCAACACATCTGCAACCTCGACCATCCCAGCAGCAGAAACAAAGTCTCCACCAGCAATCAGATTAACGGCACCTCCTATTCCACCGCGAGCTATTGAAATGGTAGCGATACCATTAGCTAGCGGTGGAAATAGAGGTGACCAAAAAGATCCGAGGTATAAAGTTTAGACAGACTGATCCGACCCAGTTTGTTAAGTCCCCCTCTTCTTCTCCTCCCAGACCGCCACCCGGCAGGGAGAGTAAGCAGAAGAAGCAGAGGAAGAAGAAGAAAAAGGATGGGGAAGATTTTGAAGAGTCTTCTGGTCGGAGATGTCTGTCTCCGCCTCCGGGCAAGAAGAATCGGAAATGCTGGTGGACGAGTCTGGTCCCGTTCCTCAGCAGGAAGTGGCCGAAGACCCACCCGAACCGGGGCGGGTGAGGCTAAATAGGTAAGGATGGCTCCATACTTCAGTGGAACATCAATGGATTTACAGCTCACAAAGAGGAGTTACACCTCTTAGCATCGGTCTGAACCTTTGTGTCTCTGTCTACAAGAGACACATTTCAGACCATCACACCAACCTGTGCTAAGAGGGTATGACGTGTACCGTAAGGACGATACCGAGGGTGATCGAGCGAAGGGTGGAGTGGCGGTGTTTGTCCGAAACACTGTCCACTCCGAACCCGTAGCTCTCACCTCTGATTTACAAGCAGTGGCAGTGAGGATTTATGGTCCCACTCATCTCACAGTATGCTCTATTTATCTACCACCTAACACGCCCATCAGTTATGACGACATGTCTAACATCTTGCGGCAACTCACTCGGCCATTCCTCCTTTTAGGAGATTTCAACGCACATAATGCGCAGTGGGGCTCAAACGCCGATTGCCCCGAGGCAGAATGGTTGGTAGATTAATAGAGCAAGAGGAAATATGTTTCCTCAACACTGGTGCAATGACACATTTTACCACTGCTTCCGGATCGTCCTCTGCCATTGACCTTTCACTGTGCTCCCCCTCAATCGCGGACTCCGTGCATTGGGAGGTGGATCGTGACCTTCATGGAAGCGACCACTTCCCAATATGGATGCACGTAGAGTTTGAGCGTGGAGGAGGGAATAACCGACGCAAATGGAACGTCAGCAAAGCCGACTGGCAACTCTACCGCCGCTCTATAATTCTAAAGGAGTATAACAGTCTTTACGAGAAGGTGAATCACCTTACACAGGCGATTCACCAGGCAGCTGGCGTTTCCATGCCGAAAAGCTCCGGAACGCTGCGAAGGACGCGCGTCCCCTGGTGGAACGATGAATGTCGTTCTGCTATTCAGGGTCGCAGACGAGCGTTGCGGCGTTTCAGGTTGCACCCTACATCCGACAACCTGGCAGCGTTCCGTATAGCCCGAGCTGAGGCGCGGTCGTGTTATTAAGGAGAGCAAGAAAAGGTCATGCAGATCTTTGTGAGCACTATAAATCGTTCCACACCTTCGTCGAAAGTATGGGAGTCTATCCGCCGTATATCTGGAAGGTACTCCCGCCCTCCAGTATCTGGTTTACTGGATCGCGGACGTATAGTCACCGATGAACGAAGCATAGCGCAGCTGATGGTGGAGAACTTCGCCGCCATCACTTCATCCACCAATTTTGACCCTCGGTTCCAGCCACGCACGATTGCTGCCGAGAGGCGCGCGCTGTGCTTCGATTCGTCGAATACAGAGGCCTACAACTGCCCATTCACATTTTGGGAGCTGGAGTCAGCGTTAAACAGCGCTAACGACACTGCTCCAGGGCCTGATTTGATCCAGTACCAGATGCTGAGGCATCTAAGTAAAGATGCTAAGGAGTACCTTCTGGATATTTTTAACGATATATGGACCGGAGGACACTTCCCCGACTCGTGGAAAGAAGCAACACTAATTCCAATTTTAAAACCTGGCAAAGACAAATTGTTGCCAGGTAGTTATCGTAGTATTGCCTTGACTAGCTGCGTGGGGAAGACACTGGAGAGGATGGTTAACCGCCGCCTCGTCTGGTGTCTTGAATCCCGTAATCTGCTGAGCCGCTTTCAGTGTGGATTCAGGAAGTCATGTTCCACCTTGGACAACCTGATCCTCCTGGAGGCGGCAATACAGGATGCGTTTATCCGCATCCAACACCTTGTGGGTGTTTTTTTCGATCTTGAAAAGGCCTACGATACTACCTGGCGGCATGTTATTTTAAATCAGTTACACGAATGGGGATTTAGGGGTAACCTGCCCCAGTTTTTTAAAATCATTTTTATCTGGTCGTTGCTTCCGGTACCGAGTCGGTAGTGAAGTGTCTGATCTTTTTATTCAGGAAAATGGTGTTCCTCAGGGGTCAGTTTTAAGCGTGACCCTATTTGCTATCGCAATCAACAGTATCTCTATGGTTATAAGGAGTCCCATTCGGTTCTCTTTATATGTGGACGATTTTTTAATTTTTATTGCATCGTCCAGCCTGAGAAGCGCCAAGCGGCAGCTGCAACTCGCGCTGAACAGGCTGGATGAATGGTCAGTGCACACCGGTTTTCGATTCTCTGCCGAGAAAACCCGATGTGTACTTTTTACTCGTAGCAGAAGTCTTTTAGCTGAACCACACCTTACCCTGAGGAACACCGTTTTACATTTTACTGATACTGTTCGGTTTCTGGGCCTCATTCTAGACGCAAGGCTAAGCTGGCTGCCACATCTCAAAGATGTGAAAGCCAGAGCCTTGAAAGCTTTAAACGTTTTAAAATGTCTGTGTGGCAGGTCGTGGGGCGCCGACCGCTCCTGCCTGCTACAGTTTTATCGAGCCTTTGTACGGTCGCGGTTGGAATACGGGTGTATTGTTTACAGTTCGGCACGGGACAGCTATCTTCGGATGTTGGATAGTGTCCACCATGCTGGAATTCGACTCGCCACGGGTGCCTATCGCACTAGCCCAATACCCAGCATTTGTGCTGAGTCTGGCGAGCCGCCGCTTTCCATCCGGCGGCATCTCCTCATGGTGCGACACTATGTACATGTTGCCACAAACTCCTGGCAGTCCCGTGTACGACATAGTGCTACATCCCAACTACGAGCAGCTCTATACCAACCGGCATAGAGCCACTAAACCGTGCAGCTTCCGTACAAAGGCTATTTTTTGAACAATATGGATTCGAGTTTCCCATTTTTTATCACCAGGGTTGGAGTAAATCTCCTCCCTGGCTTTTAAAGAGGCCCAGAATGATTTTAGAAATGTCAAGGTTCCACAAGCTGTCTACCTCTGACTGTGTTTTTAACAGAGTTTTTAACGACATTTTAAACCAGTATCAGGAGTTTACCCCCGGTATATACGGATGGGTCTAAGCAGGCTAACGGAGTAGGCTGCTCCGTAGTGTTCCCTCGAGCGACTTACAAATACAAGCTGGATAGCAGGTGCAGCGTGTACACTGCAGAGTGCTATGCCATACTAAAGTCGCTCCAGCATATGAAGGGACGCCATCATATGAAGTACCTCATATGCTGTGATTCCCTGAGTTGTATTCAGGCGTTAGCAACTATGTACCCAGCAGACCGTCTAGTCCAGGACATCCAGGACGCCCTCCTCTCCCTCCAGTCCTGTGGGAAGGAGGTCGTATTCTGCTGGGTACCTGGTCATGTGGGAATCAGGGGGAACGAGGCAGCTGATGAAGCTGCCAAGTTAGCCTGCAGCAAGGTCAGAATTGACTTTGATCCGGTCCCAAAGTCTGACCTTGCCTCGGCGGGGAAAAGATTGGTTTTCGACGTTTGGCAGAGGCAGTGGCTGGAGGTTGAGCATAATAAGCTCCGGCTGGTCAAACCGACAGTTCAGCCGTGGAGCAGCTCCCTCCAGCGGGCGAGGAGGGATGAAGTTCTCCTTACTCGCCTCCGTATAGGGCACTGTCCTCTGACGCACAGCTTTCTTCTCCGCCGGGAGGACCCTCCGGAATGTGATGCTTGTGGCGTACCTTTGACGGTACGCCACATTTTAACTGAATGTGTATTGTTTTTAGATCTAAGGGCAGACGTTGGCTTAGCCAACGATCTGTCCCTTATTTTAAACGATGACGGTGACAACGTGGCTAAGGTTTTAAAGTTTTGTTGCTTGGCCGGTCTTGTCCCAAAAATTTTGGGCAGATCGGCCTAGATTTTGTAATTGGATTGGTGGCCATTTACAACCACCAATCCAAGTACAGTTTTTACTTGTGACACTGTTTATATGGCTGGCCCTTTTACTGCCAGCCAGCTAACTTATTTTTTAAACTGGTTGGCCCTTTTACAGCCAACCAGTTAATGTATGAATTTTTATATTTTATTGCGTTGTTTCAGTTTTATATCTCATGTAGCCGTCTGTGTGGCCGATCTCTTTACAGTCGGCCACGCAGACGGTATTTTAGTTAGTAGTTTAGTATTTTATCGTGCTGTCTCTGTGGCCGACCCCTTTACAGTCGGCCACACAGACGGCAATTTTGCCACGTTGTCACGCCTGGTTGTTGCTAGGGCGCTAATGACCCCGTTGTCGACGCGCCCTAAAAACCCAAATAACAACAACAACAACAACTTGATATCTTCATCAGCTGTCAAGTAGCTTCCAAATGTTATAAGCTTGCTATGACTGCCTAGACTGGCTTAACCTCATATCTGCTGCTTTTTATATGCTAAGAAAAGGTATGCAAAAACTTGGATCCCTACAGTGTCACTCCTCAGGTTTTCCAATCTTCCTCACGAGTCGAATAGGCAGTCTGCAACACTGGCCGGCCCATTCTGACTGTGCTGCACGCTGTGTCCTAATCGGTGGCTCACTGCGACACCCTGGTGGCGACATCTATAGGGATGGTGGGCTCGACCTGAGTAAAGCCTGGATGCCAATCATTATAGATCTCCTTCAAGACATTGGCAGATCTTCACTACAGGGCAGAAACGAAGCAAATGACGCCACTCATGCTTGCAGGGAGCCACCGATCAAACTAGCGCTTGCAATAGAGTCTGAATGGGCAGACCGCATATTCCACCCGTGAGCAAGATCTGAGCACGTGGGTTGTGGGTGTCATAAGGAACCAGGGTTTTGTGCGCCTTTTCTTCTATTTCTATAAAACGAAAACAATGAATAAATGTTCCAGAAAAACTGAAAAATTTTGAGCAGATGCCAATGAGGTTTTCACTGTTTTAAAGCTTTGGATCAGACTTGAATTGTTTGGTATGTGTTATGTTTCAATGTTATGTAACACCAGAGCAGTAAATAAAAGTCTGAGTGGATATTGTGAACACCAAAGATGCAATACCAACTGGATGTTGCATTGGTTGCTTCTTTAAATTTCTGTTATACATTCTTTAAATCCCATAGATAGCTATAATTAATGCAAGAGGAAATACTTAAAGAGGAAAAGGTGTAAATTAATAATTAATTGTTGCCATCAAAGTTCTCATGCAATGAAGCTAAAATCTCTGACTACTAACATTAACCTATGTATAGCAAGTAAGGATTGCAATCCCGCAGCGTTTTCAATCCCGCGGGATCCGCACGGGATTTGCGCCAATCCCGCGGGATTGGTACAAACAGTTTTTTAACGCATATATTTAAAACATAGTTACTTAAAACGTTAATAAATTAAATAATAATTAAATTAATAAATAATTGTTAATGTTAAATGATAAAAATTAGCAGTTAACAATATTTTGATTGGCAAAATGACATTAAAACTTTTTAGCGTGTCCTAAGTGTATTTCGAGGTTTTACATTTTTGTTTTTTAATCTAAACCAATTTTTAAATAAATAATATAAATGGAAAATATTGAGTCTTAGGTCATATTATGTGCCTTACAATATATCACATAAGTTTACAAATATGGTTTTCTTAATGGCCAAGTTACCAGAGTTTTTAAAAAAATTCTAAATAAACGTTCCATAACAACGAGAAAAGCATTCCATTTCACAAAGTGAAGTGAATATACTCTGTGATGTGTAGACTTGGCGCAGAACAAGATCTCATACCTTTTTTTTCACTGCACAAGCACGAGACTTGGCATTTTTTTACGTAATTCATTATTATATCTCCTGATTCCTTGATTGATATTACAGTTAATTCAATGTTATTAAAAGAAACTACTCACCAACACGTAAACTGTAAAGTATTTCAGATTTACTTATGTGGCGTGGCGACGTTTTTAGAGTGGAAATTATTATTTTTTAGTAAGAAAGGAGACTTTCTCGGCGAATGATTGCAGTGAAATCCTCATAGGTTGTATGCAAACACACGAAATTACACACATGAGGAAGACGGCGGAGGCAGCCGTCGAAGTATGGTGTTCCTACAGCATAATTCATCGATACACCCGTGAAAATTTCATTATAACTTTTTTTAGCTTTAGTCCAAATAATAATAAGGAAAAGAGGGATTAATCGAAAGCCTGAGCGGCACATGTAAGCACGTGGCTTTCGTAAAAGAAATGCATTGAGGCAGCGGCCAAAACAACAATAAGTCAAAGGATATACAATTTCCTTTTGATAGCTGTTAAATAAATAGGTACGCGATCGTTAAAATTACGATAAGATTAGTTTCATATCAACGAATAATCAATTTTTCAGCCGCAAATTAGGAAATTTTCATAATTAATTTATCAGCAAATACAGAAAATGGGTATAATGAAACCGTGAATAAAAAGCTGTAACCGTGTAGTTCAGATAATGTGTGCGACACTTAAAAAATAATTATAATGTTAGAAAATCGTACTAAATACGCACCATAACTTAAATTACAGAAATGTGTACTCGAAACAAACGCAAGTTTTGATGAATACATAAAAGTGTATTTATTTACTTACGAATGACGAAGGTTGACAAAAACAAACGCTTGTTCACATGAGTCAAATGCCTACTGGAAGGGTACAGGCAAACAGTGCAAAATATCCGACAGAGACCGAGTGGGGCAGCGAGTCACGCAGACTGACACGCGTTTTTGCCGGATTTTGCGGATTGCGGATCCGCTTAATTTTATGCGGGATCCGCCATACTGTCTAATAATGCGGGATCCCGCTTTGCTGGATTGCAATCCCTAATAGCAAGTGATTTTCATGTGAAAGTGAGCATTTTGTGCTGTCAATAAAAGCAGTTTTGGAAAATAATTCTGAATACTTGATATTCAGTTCTACAGGTGCAGAACAGATTTTAATTTTGAGCTCCAGTGCCAGACGAAGTAGCATAATGAAAATTTATTTAGCTCCAGCAGTAGCATAATAAGACACACCTAATTTTTCAGACTGTGAAAACCAGTCAGAATTAATTCGGCAGTTATCAGGTTATGCTAAATTATTCGTAAAATAAATGAATCATAATGTCTTAACTTTCAGATTCCCCCCTTTCCATCAAGCTTTCAAATTCTGAAAACCCATTCAAAATGTTGTATTTTCTACATGATTCCAGAATAGGCACATTCCTGATTCAAATTGATGTATTTGGTACATATTTTAATGCATATGTTGCACGTTTCGATTTTTTAACAGCAACATTAACAGATGTTGTAATTAGGTTGAAATGTAGCCTGGACCAAAATGAAAACTGATATTCTGTATCACAGCATCCAGTCCACCCCTTTGTAGGAACTGTGTGAGTGAATTGGTGTTTAGTTTAATTCTGGAAATGGCTGGTACAAAATTAATGAAAATATGATTCTCTTCGGATGAATAAAAGTAGCATAGAGGTAAATCAACTCCAACCCACCCTTTCCTGGGTAGGGTGCAGGTGAATCTAGGTTTGCTTTAATTCTGAAAATGGTGTGAATGACATTTTTCATTGGGTGAATAAAAATAGTGCATGGGTAAATCAACCTCAACTAGACGGGACAATGCCGGACACTGCTAGTAGCATATTAAAGGAAGCGCAATAGGAGGCTAAGCTAATCTAGGCAGTCACAGCAAGCTTATAACATGTGAAACCTTCTTGACACCTGGTGAAGACAGCAGAGCCAGCTGTCAAAAGTTGTGTTTCTACAACACTCTCTGGCTCGACACCCGAGAAGATTACTTTTTAGATAACTGATTACAGTTAATATTGGTTCAGAGACAGAAGCATAACCAATAACATAAATTTTGGGTTGGATAGCAGTAGTTACTTTCTTCAGTTAACATCAGAGAACATTCAAGAAACTTTTTATCCCCCTCCCCCCCCTCCCTTTTAGATCCACGTAGAATGACAGAGATGAATTTACCCAGTTACCTTTAATTCTTGCAGCCTGTAATCTGATTAAAACCATCATTTGTCAGACATAGGTAGCAAGACAATCATGATCAACCTCAGCAGTTTGTTTCACATTGTTTTTCATAACCAAAGAAGTTGGTTGGGGTGTATTGTCCCTATTTTTAGTCGATTATTTCACTTTTAAAACTTAATATTTTTGCTGAATAACCAGGCTTACCTTAACGTTTGACAAGACAATCACCTTCTCCATTCCACATTCGTAACAAATGGCAGATCTTATGTTCTTAATACACTTTCAATGTGTATTGTTTTGAAACAGGGCCTGTGCCATGGTAAGAGGTCCAATCATTTGCTAAATGCAATGTTAGTAGAAAAATGAAGCATAACGGATTAATACAGATACTCTGGAATGACATAATAAAAATAAACTTTGAAACACGTAGGGTCTAAATCTTCTTTTATGAAGGAGACAAAACAGCAGAGAGTAAGACCGAAGTCTTGCCTAGTACATAGAGCCTTTAAAATCTTCAGGGGTATACACAACACTTCATCATCAGGCTCTGTTGTGTTATCAGATGTTAGAAGCTTAACAGCATCAGGCACAAATGAAGTGGCATGCTAATTCGGCAAGCATTTGGGAGTACGCAAGTTCGAATTCCCATCAAGTCATCAAGATTTGGGTTTTCCATGGTTTCTCAAAAACACCCCGGGTCTACATCTACATCTACGTTCATACTCTGCAAATCACAAACATTTTGGGTGGCAGAGGGTGCTAAGCACCAATCCTAAACCCGCCCATTCCAATCCCGAATAGTGCGAGGAAAGAAGGAATACATATAAGTATCAGTACGTCATCTTATTTCTCTAATCTTATCCCTCCGGTCATTGCGACCTAAATAGGTTGGCGGAAGAAGTATTTCATTGCACTCGAAATTTAAATTTTTTCGCATATTCTCCAATAAATTTGAACGCAAGCTACGTCGTCTGTCTTCCAAACTATCCCAGCCCAATCCATGTATCAATTCTGTGACGCTTTCATAAGGGCAGTAACAACAAGTCACGAATCTAGCGGCTCTCCTCTGCACCCTCTCAACTGAGTTAATCAGAATCTTGCGATACGGATCCCAAACCCCACAACAGTAATCCAGATGCGGACGCACTAGTGTTTTATATGCTATCTCCTTTGTTTGAGCATTACAATTCATCAAAATACGACCAATGAATCGTAATTTAGAATTAGCCTTGCGTACGACGGAAGTTATGTGCATGTCCCATTTCATGTTGCTTTGTACTATCACCCCCAGATACTTCACGGAATCAACCGTGTCGACAGCTGAATTGTTTATTTTGTACTCGTGAACAAACTGATTCTTTTTGTTACTTATCCGCATTGCCTTGCAATTTTTGCAGTTAAGTGTAAGCTGCCATTTATGGCACCAATCGAAAATAGCATCCAAATCACGCTGAATTTCTAAGCAATCGTCGGAGCAACTTATTTCCCTATAGATAACCGTATCTTTGGCAAACAATCGCAACCAGCATTTGACGTTTTCACCTAGATCGTTTATAAATATTAAGAAAAGAAGTGGACCTATTACACTTCCTTGAGGAACGCCCGAAGTAACATTTATCTTAGAAGAGGCTTCCCCGTCAACAACGACATACTGTGATCGACCAGTTAGAAAATCACGTATCCACTCGCAAATCTGAGCTGAAATACCGTAAGCTCGAATCTTCGCTAAAAGTCGGTTGTGTGGCACAGAATCAAAAGCTTTCTGAAAATCCAAAAAAAACTGCATCGATAACTTTCATTATTTTGTGGAAAATAGGGCCAATTGTCTTTCACACGATCTCTTCTTTCCGAAATCCCTGTTGACATGGTGTAAGTAACTCGTTTTCATCTAGAAACTTCATAATGTTCGAGCGTATGACATGTTCCAGAATTCTGCTGCAGACCGATGTTAGAGATATGGGTCGACAATTCCTAGGATCACTCCAATCTCGTTTCTTAAAAACGGGAATTACCTGGGCTATTTTCCAGCTAGAAGGTACTTTTCTCTCTTCTAGTGATTTACGGAATATATCTGACAGAAATGGTTCAATATCCTCCGCGTATTCAGAAAATACTCTTACCGGTATACCATCGGGACCCGGCGCTTTACCCCACTTCAGGAGTTTTATTTGCTTTACAATTCCTACGCTATCAATTTCTATCGGATCCATCTCTAATTCCACACGATGTGGTAAAGTGGGGATGTTTTCCATGTTTTCTTGCGTGAATGAATTTTTGAATTCGGTGATAAATACGGTAGCCTTGTTGCGGCTGTCTTCAACTTCCCGTCCGTCTTTTATTAGAACTGGCTTATTGTTCCCACTACAACTAACTTTTTTTACATACGACCAAAATTTCTTAGGGTTTTCAGTGAGGCTTTTAGAGAGAGAATTTTCATGAAAGTTATTAAAGGCCTCACGCATCGCATTCTTAACACGTCCCCTTATCTCCTCTAACATATCTAAATCAGTCCGATGCATCGTCCTTTTTGATCGTGCATGTATCTTCCTTTGCTTCTTGAGTAACCTTTTAACCTCCCGTGTGTACCATGGGGGATCGTTCTCTTCCCTGATTGTCCGTTTCGGTATATGCAAGTTCAAACCTTCCCCGAGTATATGTAGGAATTGATGCCACCTCTCTTCAACGGTGACTCCTGCTACTAAGAAGGTGTGGTAATTATGCCTCAAATACGCTTTAAAACACTCTTTTGAAGCCTTTTCGAATCTGTAAATGATCCTCTCTTTTCTCTTTCTGCGCGTGGTTGTTAGTTTTACTTTAGCAATTACAGCTTTGTGATCACTTATTCCTGCGGTGGTAGAAATATCCGTGAATAGTTCGGGCCTATTTGTAACAGCTATATCTAAAATATTTTCGTTACCGTTGAGGCATCGCGTTGGTTCAGTTACGAGCTGTTCAAGATGGTGATCTGAGAAGAGGTCTAGAATGATTTCACAAGCTGCTTTATCCCTGTCCCCAGTAACGTGAACGTAATTAGTCCAGTCGATATCTGGCAAGTTATAGTCACCTCCTAGCATTATTGTATGGTTCGGAAATTGCCGTGCTATATTATTTACATTATTTCTCAAGGCCTCGGCAATATTTACGCTTGCATCGGGTGGACGATAGAAGGAGCCTATCACAAGTTTTGTCCTAGCTACGTTGAGCTTGATCGATATGATTTAGCAGACAGTATGGACATCTATTTCTCTACATGTGAGGTACTTACTAACAGCTATAAATACACCACCTCCTTGGGAATGCAACCTATTCTTACGGAAAATGTTCATATTACTATTAAAAATTTCGGCGGAACTTATATCTGGTTATAACCACCTTTCTGTGCCTATTACAATATTAGCATCTGTACTACGAATAACGTTTTCGAGTTCAGGCTGTTTATTACAAACACTTCTGCAGTTAACTACTAGAACTTTTAATGTTCGGGATTCTTTTAAGCTACCCCTAACACACGGTGCTAAATTTATCTTGGCTGTCCGCAACTGAATTTCCTCCTCAGGGTCATCCTCCCTCGGCCTAAAAAAACCCCCAATGCACTCCACACGGCCCCTGCCACCCGTGTAGCCGATTCCTGTGTATAGTGCACCCCTGATCTATCCAAGGGATTCCTACAAGACTCAACCCCAGGGCGAAGAGTGCCAGGATGGTTTCTCCAAAAGGCATGGCCGAATTAATTCCCATTGCTTGCTTCCAGTTCTTTCAACACGTCTAATCACCTCGACATCGATGAGGTGTAAAGCCAGAACCAAAAAAGCTTGTCGAGTGAAGTTCAATGGTTTACACCGGAAGTTTGTTTTTTGTTTGAGGGGTGGTGGGGGAGGATGGGATCGTGACACATTTAACATCTGTGACTTCAGTTGAGTAGAGAATCTAAGTTACATACAGTTGTTCAATGTTACTGTGGCTTTCCAGTGACACATCAGGTTTTTTTTTTTTTGTTTTTTTTTTTTTTTTTTTAAACAACCTTTTATATTAATCCAGTTCTTCATCTGAATTTAAATTTTTTTCAGCCAACTGTTGGGTCCATATCAGTAGTATGCCTGTACACCAGGCAGGTCATGACACAAGGGTTATGCCTGTGGTCTTCCTATAAGAAATTTAAAGGTGCTGTCTAGAGTGCCACCACTGTCAATGTGGTAGTTGTGGTGCTGCTCTCTGTCATTTACTAGAGTCTCTTTTGTTCTCCATGACTGTCATTTATCCTTCTGTGAAATCGCTCTAGTTTTATCAAACTAAATACCATGGGCTTTTGTTTACAGTGTTATACACCATAGTTACTTTTCTGCATTACTGTGTGAAAGTGTAATATGTTCATTCTTCGAGGTCACTTGTGCTCTATTGGCCAGCTCACTTACTCACTTGGCCTTCCTCAGCAATATGTTGTGTTACTGCTAATTTATTACAGTTATTAGTTGTCTAAGGTCTAAAATATCTCTAATTCTGAGCATTATATGGGCATCTGAGGTAAATATCATATTGACACAGAATTTAAACCTTCGGCGTGGATACATTGTGTTTGACACTAACTGTTCAGCACATAGATGGGAACAATGCAACCAATTTTTTCAATTTGTTAGTGACACACTCGTAAAATAAAATTTGCCTTGAAGATAGGATGGTTTAACAAGTTCCTGTCACTGGATGTGCTGACCAGAAAGAAGGAAAATGGGACTTTATCACTTTCTCTACAGGTAGCCAATCTATCCTAACTAGTATATTCACACCAAATCGCTCTTCTGATCCCAAATGAAGGTTATCCGAGTATATGATGAAAATAGTGTGTGTACTGAATGTGCTTACTAAAGATGGTTTTTGAAGTTATTGGCTATTCATTAATTGCAGCTGCATAGTACAGAAATCCAAAAGGATTCATACAATGAGTGACAAAGGGGGTGGACCACATTTGAAAAAGATTTGGAATCTGCACTGTATATAACACTCCACGGAAATTAGGAGATTAGGATGTCTCCTCACAAATGTTACTGTTTAGCTTTGATAGATTTTTAAGGCAAAAAAAAAACCTTTGTTTTATATTAAGAGCAAAGCTCAGTGTTTACAGTTCACATATGATAACATTTTCAGCTTTGTGCATATTTTGCTTTATGAATACACAATGATCTTGTGAAAGAACTGACAGAAACTTGGCTTTTTATTTTACCACCTTCACATTTTATGGTATCACTTACATTTAATCACCTGGGACAATGGGAGTGATTTGTAAAATAATTGTTAGTTTCTTTCTGCTTACCTGCAAACTTTCAAGCCTCAACAGGCTGTCACTTTCCATGATTTATTGCTAACTTCTGACTTGTGTTGTCAAAAACTAAGCCATAAGTTTTCCTCTCTCTGTAACTCGCAGTGGTGAACGGCAATGCCTCACATTTGGGTGATGCGAGTTTGAATCGCAATCCAGTCATTCAGATTTTGTTTTTCAATGGTTTCTCAAAATTACTCCTGACAAATGTCCAGAATGGTTCCTTCAAGAGGCCATGGCCAAATTCCTTCCCCTTCCTCTTTTTCTCACACCAGTCAACTTTGGCTGCTCTAGCTGAAGTGATGGCATTAATGCAGCGTTTGAACAGTCGCCGAGTGCAGTAGCGTATTTTGTTGTTGTATTTTATCTGTAGTGGTGTGGTTATTTGACTAGTGTAATCTCTGAGTGTTTACATTTTGTAGACAGTAATAGTTAGTAGCGTTTGAACAGTCGCCGAGTGCAGTAGTGTATTTTGTTGTTGTATTTTATCTGTAGTGGTGTGGGGATTTGATTAGTGTAATCTCTGAGTGTTTACATTTTGTAAACAGTGGTCGTTAGTAGCGTTTGAACAGTCGCCAAGTGCAGTAGCGTATTTTGTTGTTATATTTTATCTGTAGTGGTGTGGGGATTTGATTAGTGTAATCTGTGAGTGTTTACATTTTGTAGACAGAGCTCGTTAGTAGCGTTTGAACAGTCGCTGAGTGCATTAGCGTATATTGTTTTTTATACTTTATCTGTAGTGGGTGTAGATTAGGTTAGTGCAATCTCTGAGTGTATATATTTTGTAGGAAGTACAGGTTATTTCGAAATGCTGTTCTTTATTCTTCCTTTCTTTTTGCGTTTTTCAAAAGCAGTATGTCTAGGGACTGTGATTGCTGTGTGCAGACGCGAGCTGAGGTGGCTGATCTGTGTGCACAGCTTGCAGCTGTGTTAACGAAAGTTACACAGCTGGAAGCTGCAGTAAAAGGCTGCAGCAGATGTGATGTTGGGGAAACTGATATAGCCATGCCTATCACAGATTCTCCCATATCGACCGTCGTACCTGCAACCCAGGCTGAAGTGTTGGATACTGTGCCGTGGTCACCTGTTGGTGACTGGTGTATGGCTTCTAGACTACGAAGCCGCACACGGGGGCAGTCGAACGGGCTTAAAGGCCAAGATGCTGAACTTGTTAGTCTGTCCAACCAGTTTGATGTATTGTCGGAGGCTGACTCAGTCCCACAATTGTCATCCTGCGAGTTGACGGCCCCACAGCCCGCCATGTCTGAGCAAACGCAGAAGGGCATTCTGGTAGTTGGGAGCTCTAATGTTAGGCGGTTATTAGAGCCCCTTAGGGAAATGGCGGATTCCTCAGGGAAGAAATCCAACGTCCATTCAGTGTGTATTCCGGGTGGCCTGATCCGAGATGTGGAACAGGTCCATCCCAGATGCCATAGAAAGGACGGGGTGTAGCCATTAGCCAACTACAGATTGTGGCTCATGTCGGCACCAATGATGCTTGTCGCCTTGGGTTGGAGGTTATCCTCTCTTCCTTCCGGCGGCTGGCTGAAAGGGTGAACTCTGTGGCCAGTGACCGCAAGATATCGGCAGAGCTAACCATCTGTAGCATCGTAGAAAGAGTTGA
>CM061921.1:64522805-64553957 GCA_031002005.1 Vandiemenella viatica | reverse complement strand
TCTGCTCGATACAATTGGAAATGAGACTCATCAGAACAGGCAACATGTTTACAATCAACAACAGTCCAATGTCGGTGTTGACGGGCCCAGGCGAGGTGTAAAGCTGTGTTTGTGCACTCAGCAAGGGTACACGAGTGGGCCTTTGGCTCCAAAAGCCCATGGCAATGATGTTTTGTTGAATGGTTCGCACGCTGATACTTGTTGATGGCCCAGCGTTGAAATCTGCAGCAATTTGTGAAAGTGTTGCACTTCTGTCATATTGAACAATTCTCTTCAGTCGTCGTTGGTCCTGTTCTTGCAGAACCTTTTTCCGGCAGTGATGTCGGAGATTTGATGTTTTACCGGATTCTCAATATTCACGGTGCACTTGTGAAATGGTCGTACAGGAAAATCCCCACCTCATCGCTACCTCGGAGATGCTGTGTCCCATCTCTTGTGCGCCGACTATAACACCACGTTAAAACTCACTTAAATCGTGATAACCTGCCATTGTAGCAGCAGAAACCAATCTAACGCTTGCACCAGACACGTTTTGTCTTATATAGGCATTGCCGACCGCAGCTCCTTACTCTTAAGTGTTTACATATCTCTGTGTTTGCACACGCATGCCTATACCAGTTTCTTTGGCTCTTCTGTGTATAATTAGTAATTAAATGTATTGATGAAGGATGAGTTTCAACATAACAGTCTCAAATATTTAATTAAATTGCTAATTTTATAAGAAATTCATGTATTTTGAGAACTAGCAGCACTAACATATATTTGGATTGTGTGTAAGGAAAAGCCATTGTTAACCCCATGTGCTATATTTGGTGGCTTAGCAGCAAATGTGGCAGTAAGTTCAGGTACCACAATTTTTCATCTTCTGCCAAATAGGAAATAATAATAAAAAAACCATCTTAAAGCTTTTCAGAAGTGTCCCAACGCCCCCCCCCCCCCCCTGCCCCGCCTCCCCACACACACACAAACATGCTTGGAACAGTTCTGAAAAGTGAGATAATTGCCTTTGCCTTATGGCTGTTAACAGTGCACTTTAGAATGCACCGTTGCCACTATTTATCAGTCTCTGATTTTATTAAAATTAAATTGTGACTGATGTTTACATAAATAATTTATTGAATGCACTGTATGTGGGTTTTACGTATATAAAATTATGCAATGAGGCATTTTGCAGTTGCATTTCTTATTGATTCTAATGTGTTGTGATAAACTGTATGGGTATTAAGAAAGTTGTTTACATTGGTACAATTTAAACAAAAACTTCGTTTCTTGATGGTGAAAAACAGTAGTTGTGTAGGAATATGATGTCATTAATAGTAGGGGATTTTTTCTGTTCCCAAAATGGAAAAATATCATGGTTTTGCTTTTTCTTGGTTTTATTTATCGTGCCCTGGAGATATTTATAGTGTCTTTGTACAGCATGTTGCAGGATATAGCGGAAATATCTAAATAGGGTGAGAAATTCATTATTGCTCTTGAAAACAGTAATATCTAATTTGGAAAGTGGTACTTCAGCTGTTATTTAAATTATGTTTGGGTTTTGCTGCTTTCCATTATGCTTTTCTTCTCTTAGGAGAATTGAAAAGCATAACAACAGCTGATTCAAGACAGATATTAGTACGAATGATTTAGTCACATGTGTAGTTTGTCAAATTTCATGCAGGTAATCTAAAACCCAGAAATAAATTAATGAGTTTGG
The DNA here is from genome assembly GCA_031002005.1 of Vandiemenella viatica. NCBI lineage: Eukaryota > Metazoa > Arthropoda > Insecta > Orthoptera > Morabidae > Vandiemenella > Vandiemenella viatica. The sequence continues at coordinate 64,552,258 of CM061921.1, read as the reverse complement.
CTTTAGGCTGAAGTGAACTACAATTGCACGAGTCTGGCTTTGATTTATTTGAGGAAAACTATTTTATTTTGTTACATACCTAAATAACCTATTGAAAGTACAATGATAAATGGAAGGAATGATTAACAATTTAAATAAGTGCAGAAAAAGAAACAATCCATGCAAATGATTGTAGGATGGTACAGCTTCATAAAAACACAAAGATACTAAGAAAAATATATATATATTTTTAATAAACGTTTCTCGGGAAACAAACCGAGTAATATTGTTATTAATGCACAATATTTCGGCGACTTTATTCTCCGTCGCCATCTTCAGGTGCAGTTGCAAGTCTTGAAGTCAGCCTTGAGCGTGTTGTTTGTAAACTGGCATGGCAACGACAGATGTTGTTATGTTGCCTAGCAGCATCTCAGGAAGGCCGCTTGCCCTTTTTGGACATTCTGATTATAAAGAAATCTGATGGAACTTTGGGACACACGGTGTATAGGAAGCCAACGCATACAGACCTGTACCTAAACGCGCACAGTTATCATCACCCTGCACAGCGCAATACAGTACTAACTACTCTTGTCCACAGAGCGCGGGCAATATTTGATAAAGACAGCCTTCCTAGTGAGTTAAAACATCTCCGTGATACCTTCAGAAAGAATGGGTACAATGAACATCAGATACAGTTGGCATTCCGGGAAATGAAACGTAGGCCTAATAAACACGATAATGGTCCACACGATAAATTAGCCTTCTTGCCGTACTCTGGCGCCACAACATCTAGGGTCGGAAGAGTCCTGTCAAGAAATGGCATTAAGACCATTTTTCTACCACCACCAAAATTGAGAAAAATTTTGCGCTCTCCAAAAGATGACCTTGCCCTGCGTACACCTGGAGTTCACTGCATCCCGTGTGAATGTGGAAAGAAATACATCGGTCAGACCATATGGTGTGTACAACAACGTTGTTTGGAAAATGCCCGACATGTTCGCCTGGGGCAAAAAGACAAATCAGCAGTGGCGGAACATAGTTTGACAGAAGGACATGGTTTTGATTTCGAAGCGACTAAGGTGTTGACACATGCGAGAGGCTTCTGGGACAGCGTCATTAAATAAGCATTTGAAATTCGCCTCGCGTCTGATTTGGTAAACAGGGATTGTGGATTCCAGATAAGTGGGGCATGGATTCCTGTTATTGAGGCTGCTCATCACCAACGCTCTGCTTTTTGTGTTCTGCGGGCATCTAATGACATCTGAGATGCTGCTAGGCAACATAACATCATCTGTCGTTGCCATGCCAGTTTAAAAACAACACGCTCAAGGCAGACTTCAAGACTTGCAACTGCACCTGAAGATGGCGACTGAGAATAAAGTCGCAGAAATATTGTGCATTAATAACAATATTACTCGGTTTGTTTCCCGAGAAACGTTTATAAATAAACAACGCCGAGAAAAATTACATTCATTTATAAAAATATAATTGTTTAATGTAAACCCGTCGTTGGCAGAACATGATAGGTGAGGGTTTCCTGTTTTTGTTTCCTTTAGAGTGTACATTGTTATTTTGCTGGCAAAATATTTTAACCTGAACATTCCACTAATTTCCATAGTTTTATGAATCTGTACATCTTGCTGTCACTTGGAATAAGTGAAAATACAATATAAATTACACGTATATTTGTATTTCGTACATAATTATTTGTTAATGTATATTACACAGTTGTTTGTCTGGGGTTACAAAAACATCATTGGCATGATCATTATATTGTTAGTACCTCACTCACATAAGTGTCAATCATTCAGACATCTGTGATTGTTAACAACACTAACATTAGAACCCTCGATATATGGCTGAGCAGCCTAGTGCTTAGGTGTCTGGGTTTGGCACTAATAGGTCCCCAGTTTTAATCCCTGCACATGTTTTATTTTACAGAACCTTAACCGTGTCCTTTACGTGGCATTGGGGAGAGCAACTGACTGTAAAATGGACAACAGGTCCTTTACTCTTCCAGAAGCTAAAGAAAGGTTTCTCAGTATTAATATTGTGTATGAATCACTGTGATGGGGCCCGGGCAGACATAATAATTGGTCTGATGGAGGGAGACATTACCCATTTTCACAGTCTAGCCCAAAGGTTTTAGAAATGAATGTGGAGCTGTACCTCTACCTGTCCTAATTGTAATGGTATCAGCGACCCATAGAGAGAAAAACCTTTCCATGAACCTGCATGTTGAAATGATACTGTGCTGAAAATGGGAAGGTACAGTGGGCCAGGGTTCTAACCTTGCTTAGCATACTGACTGTTGTAATTACAGTTTTCTATAATTATCTGCTGGAATTGTCACCACTTCGCACAAAAAAAAAAAAAAAAAAAACCTAGAGATTACTCAAACCATTTGTGAAAAGCTTACACAAGTAACAATACTACCCTCCTTTAGAGTAGATCATGGTAGTTAACAGCATATTAGCTCCAGCCTCTTTCTGGAAGGGGGACCTTAACCTGACCTATTTCACCTTGCCATCGTGTATGTAAAAAATGTTATGAATTCCACATTATAGTGTGAATCAAAGTATGACTGAGTTCGAATATTGGTTGCATTGGACTCTGTAGTCTTTAAGAACACGTGAATTTACCTTTCAGAATAATTAATGACCTATAGCTATGTGCCTTGCAGCTCAAGCATCAATAAAAAAATTTACAGTTTTGCATATACATTATAATAATCTTATAGTATTTGTGTACACATGTGTCAGTATCTTTATTTTTTCGGGGCTTAAATATAGGAAAGCGATGTTAAAAAGATCCATCTCATTTGTCCACCTCTTTGTGGGTTTTTTTACCTTTACAATTTTTTAAGCTGTAGAACCATGATGCAGCTGAGACATTTCCAATTTATAACATTTTTTTAATTATCTCCTTTCACTATGATTTTTACTTTTGTCATAGTGCTCTCCACATTTATCATTTTTGCATTTTCTGTAGTTCATTTCTTTGATAAGATCAGTGATTAGATTCTTAAATTGTTCATGCCCCCTTCCCAACATTAACATGTGTGAAAACAAAAGACACTAATGCTTAAGTATACTATGAATTACAAGTACAGAAATAGTCAGAGACTCCAATCTAGCATGTGTGAAAACATAACCTTTAGAAATGATGGTAGCACACTTTGCATAAACAACTTAATGAAATGGGAGCAAAGTATAGAGGTAATAGAAAATAAACAACAAAGTGAGAATAATATATAGTTCATTTGTATCTTTACCACAATAAGCAAATCAATGACATGTTGCAAAAACATACATTCTTTCAATGTGATACTGGTGTTTAGTCTTTGGATATGCATTATAGCTATTCAATTGTTACATTAGTGAAAAACTGCTTGACAAGGGCCTCTACCTTTAGAAACATGTGTGAAACCTGTTGGAAACAAGGTTATTGTGTAATTATGTAATTTGTATTCAAATTTCTTTGCATACTGTATATTCAGTGTACACTGCTTGTTTTTATGGCAACAATCAGTTGCTCTCTGATGACGGGTAATCATTCATGTGTGTACAAAGAAAATGCTAGCTTGTTTCATCCCTGCACTTTATGAAGTGCTGACTTGAAGTGACATTGTATTTATTAAAGCAGTGAATAGTTGCATTTGCATAGCAAATTTGGAGTGCAATATGTTTTGGCCATCATTTGGTTCTCTAAAAATAAAATTTGTTTGGATAAAATTTACATTTATACAATATCTTGTTACTTTGTAACAAGAAATTCATAGGGCCAGTGTTAAGCTGTTTGGTGTCAAAAGTAGTAAATTCTGAGTTGCACTTAACATACAATTCTGTAATTGTTGAACTCCAGTTCGGAGAAAATAGAATAAAAAACAGTTCACACTTTTTGTGTTCTTAATATTTCTCTCAGAAATTGCTGAATGCTTCAGTTTTTTTAATTTGTGATTGCTTGTAGCTTATATATGCTACAAATATGTAAATATATTAAGAGAATATGAAAAAGGAAGAAAACATGATTTAAATTACTTCACTGCTAATGACTTTCATATCACTGTACAAAAATATCTTCCTAGAGAGTTTCCAACCTCTAGCTGGGTCTGCTGGGAAGACAAATCCACTCCAGTGTTTCTTATTTTACACCATTCCTGCACTTACACACACACACACACTTCTATTCCGTTAATCTATTTAACCTATGGTCTTCCACGTGACCCATTCCCTTCCGGTTTCAAATTATACATTTCCTTTGGCATTCTTTCATCCTCTTCATTTGTCCATACCACTGGAGTTTTAATCTTTCAATTCTGTTCTGTACAGGTTCCTCTTTAACCAATTTCTTCAAATTCTCATTCTACAACTCGCCCATTCTTATTACACTGACTCTGAAACTTCATCTCTGTGGCCTCAATTCTACTTCTTTTATCACCCAAGCATCAGAGCCATGTCAGTATTGGCACGAAGTAAGTCCTGTAAAATCCTTTTACACTTAGGTGGCACCTCCCTGTTTCAAATCTGATTCTGACGCACCTACATGTAGTCTTAGGCATCTTTCATTTATTTCCTTCTATCACGCTTTCCTAATACTTTCTCAGATAAGATATCTGGACTAGGCCTGTCCATTTTTTTTAGTTGTAATTACTACTTTGTTCTTTTTTGTCTCTTAAAGAATTGCATTCTATAATATTTCACCACTTTCTGCCATGATTCCTGTTGTTCTTGCACTTCTGACTCGTTGTTTGCCCATACCAACACACTATCTTCAAACACCATGGTTTCCTCCCTGGCCCTACAGTTCATCTTTATTATTCAATCCCTATCAACAATGAAAAGAAGCAGGGAGTGAGCCCTTTCCATCCTAAGCTTATTATCTAGTCTGAACCATGATGTTCTTTCCAAAACAAGTTTCACACACTCCAAGCCCGATGGACGATTGGTAATGCTCAGGCCTGGCATTTAGGAGGATGCAAGTTCAAATCACCATCGAGCCATCCAGATTTTGGTTCTCATAGTTTCCTGAAACCACTCCAGGTAAATGTCCCAAAACTGTCATTATTTGTCTAACTGCAAACATTTAGGCTGGTCATCCAGTACAAGCGCATTTGGGCGGCTAAAAACTCGTGCAACTATAGCCGACTTTGAGTCTGGTGTCTGGGAGCAACTGAGATTGTCCACTATACCCACTAATATCAGACGACTAGCATTGTTAGAGCAGCTCTTGGCCGTGTCTCTCTCCTTTAAAAGGTGTGCCGGTGATTTGGTGCAAATATTTTAAGTTTTTCAAAATTTTGTGAAATAGATGCAGAGCCCCTACCTGATGAGGTGTCATAGTGCTTGATTAATTCAATTTTAGCAAAAAGGAATTCATTAGGAGAATTCCACCACCTGGATGGTGACCTGGAGAAAGATTTACAGAAATTCCATCATTATTACCGATTGGGTCGGGAGATATTTCAGTACATTTTAAATGCTATAAAGTCTTCAATTTCCAAAGAGTCTAATTTTGTAGTGACAAAACACCAGCAGAATGTCCAGCTATGACTCTAAGGTAAGTATAGTAAATACTTGTTTCATAAATCCTGTTCTTTCTTGAACCAAAAGCAAGATAGGTATGTGGTTTGCCAAACCAAAATATTACAGACCATTAACGAAATACTAGGCAAGGTGAAAGTACAAAATACAAAGTAAGTTAGAAAATGCACACAAGTAAAAAATCAGTGTGAACAATTTATGAGCATTTTACAAATTAATTTCTTGAACTTTTTTACTAACTAAAACAAAAAAAGGAGAAACAAAACTAGATTTCTTACAAAAAGTATCCGAGCAAAAACGTTCGGAAAAATTTTTGTACACTATCTTCATTGGGGGATGGTGTGAACAGCACCATCCAATGTTGTTGGTTTGTGTTGTGGATGCTATCAGGTATGGTATTAGAGTGGACCAGGATGATGAATGTGGAGACTGCATGTATGGAGATGTTGAAGGTGTGTTCTCATCAATGAAAATTTGCTGCAGTTTATTCCATACTGCCAATTCCCTAGGAAGAGGAACGTTCTTCAGAAACGGAAGAGGAGTTCACAAAAACTGAGCATCACTATTTCCTTTAGCAGAATTGCTTTTGGCAAATAATTGTAATTTTGTTCTCTCAATTTCAAGAAACTGCTTGTCAGCATTGCTACGATACATTCTTTTCCGCACTTTGTCCTGGTAGTAACGGTAGTGGGGGGAGTCCAGTTGTTGGTTGATGGGATGGGTTGGAAGGTTTTGGATTTATTGCACTGTGCTCTTAGTTTCTGGAGGAGGTGGATTGACAATATCTCATATTACCTTCACTAGCGTGCAAATTATCTTTTCCAGAAGCCCCTTTTTGTGGAGATTACCTTTCAGTTCTTTTGGTTCAATAGTATATCTAGTTTCTGAATGATTAATATATTTTTTAAAGAATACAAATATTCTTTTAAGAAATAGATTTTTGCAGATGTTTTTAGTCGATATACTTCAAGTAATAATGTAGATAGTTGTTAGGTATACTTTTCGTATGTAATTGAACTGTAAATTAATGGTATTTTGCAATTTCTAAAATTATTATTAAGGTATATCTATACAGGGTGTATATAAAATAACTATGATAATATGTTTGGCAAGATTACCTACAGTCTTTATTATCCACTTTTTCTGCAACTTTGCCTACAGTTTCTACTGAATATGACGTGAGTAGTTGTACCATTTGCCTCCCATATCTCACAACAGTATTTTCTCATTTAAGGCACTGATTAATTTCTCATTAAACATATTGATGGGTAAAACAGAGAGAGTGGTATACACAAAAATGAATGTGGAGCATAAACTACATAATGGCAACTGCAAACGATTAATCCAATGCTGGTAGGATTAGTCGCTCATCAGCTGTCGTTGATTAAAGTCGCTTCTCAAGGTCGCTTGCAGTGGGCATCGTTCAGTAACATTCCCTGTGTTGGAATCAGTCGCACAAATACGCCCGACTACGCGAGACTTGTTAGTTGCTGATATATGCTTGCAGTGGACGACCGGCCTTAATCCACTTTGGATCTTCCGAGTTTGAAGCCATATTGCTCCTATTGTAATCCACTTTTCACAATTGTCCTTATCCTTATCTCTATTAACTTCCCAAATATTTTCATTTATTCCCCTCTTAGAAGATTGTTATGGCATGTTAATACCCCTCTTCAAATCTTCTGTAACTGTTTTATCTTTGGGGGCATCCATAAATTACGTGAGGTGTTTTTCCCGATTTCCGGACCCTTACCCTCCCCACCCCCATCTGGTCTGAGAGAGATCCCTCCCTAGAAATGGCCCTCTCAAGGACTCGCCCTTCCAAAGCTGATTACAACCCCACACTTTTCGACAAAATACCCCCTAAATTCGACTTTTTGCATCATTTGTAGACCTCTACAGTCCAAAAAAATTCCAGAAACCTCACGCGAGATTTCTGTTGACCCCACCCCCTCCCTCTTGCTGAGATTTCGCCGGACACCCCCTATTTCACCTCACGTAATTTATGGACGGCCCCTTTCGACACTAATGTAAGCACTCTGCATAACAATTGTACTGGCACGACACTTGCTGGTCTTATCATATTCGCTTATACTTCATCCACACCAAATGCTTTGCTACCATTCTGTTTTACTTAATGCATTATCAACTTCTCTTTGTGTCAAGTCTTCCATCATCTCTCCATATATTTCATTTTCCATAACGGCTTTTTGTTTGTACAACTTTCCTGTCTGCATTTGATAGGTCTTCATTACAGTCCTTCTACAACTACTTCAGCTCTTCCATGTTCTCAACTATATTTCCACTATCTATAATTCTGTCACACATATTCCTGAATTTTTTTCCAATATTATATAACACTTTCTTATTCCCCTGCACTGTCCTCAAGTGTATGTGTCAATTTTTCTGACCACCTCTTTTCTTCAATTTTGCTTCCCTTTCACTATTTGGTTCTAACCTTGAACAATTTACTAAAATCTCTTTTTTTTTTTTTTTTACTGCTGCATTACATGCAAAATTTTACCATGATGTCTCTGTTTCTCTTATTGTTGTTTTTGGTCTTTCACACAGTCTACTGCCACAACCAGTATCCTTTTAAACTCTTCATTCATCTTTGTGTCCTTAATTCCACTCTTCTTAATTAATGTTTGGTTTTCCACACAGGGTCTTTCCTCGTTCAGCTTCCATGCCTTGAGTCTTTTTCTTTTTTTTCATGCCTTTCTGTTTGATAATTAACTTTAGGGAGCAATGATCTCTGTGTATGGACTCTGATGGTATAACTTTGATGACCATCATCATCTTTTTTACATACATGTTTCACTTTCATGGGTCAACATGGTACTTCCTCTTGCCAGAGGTATTTGCTTATTTTGAAAGAATATTTACCCCTCCGACTTTATAGGCCTGTCGTAGTCCTGTGTGAAAGGAGATGTGTTGCCAGATGTCTGTGAAACATGTTCTGTGTAGATAATTGTTTTTTCATATGTGTAATGTGTAGTTGGAGGTGTATATTTTGTGGGGACTGTCCTAGTATTCGCCTTAATTGTGGGAAACTGCACAATAATGACGGGCAGCGTGCAGGGACCAGGACTCGATCCTAGCTTCTTTGCCCCCCTTTGATCCAGTGTTTTCCATAGATAACTGCACAAAAGTCTTAATAAAATACAAATGCTTGCATTAGAGAGATTCTTATATATTTATGCCCAATCTTTGTTGACTTCTTTTAAATTTATGTACTTGTGAATTTTGAGTATATTTTCTTTTTGATAATTAACACTCTTCCTTTGTTTTTCTTATTTTGAACTCCCACTCCTCTCTGCTCTCTCAACTACCACAGTTAGTTAAAAAATTTCTGGAGAATGATCCTGTGCAGTGTTCCTCTGCTGATGACTAGTTCACACCTGAAAATTAGTGTTTTTGAGTTTGTTTTAATTTGTTTGTCTGTCCCTTTTGTTATGTCTTCTTTAACCAACGGAATAGTCCTTCTTTTATCCTTGTTTCTTTTTGCTTTCAAGCATATTTTGTTTCATTATACTACACCGAAATTTCTGTCATAGCAGAATGTCACTTGCAAAGTATAACTGTTGATTCCTGAAATTCAGTCTTGCAAACCTACACTACCTGTGCATCAGTGTTATCACCTTTAGAATAAAGTCCTTTTTCAAATGTTTATTTACAGTGATATTACCTTTTGTAGAAATGTTTCCAGTTTCCTTCACTGAATGCTGGTTATCAGAAATGGGTGGAAAAACGGTTACTTTCTGACCTTCTGTGGCAGTTACTGTGTTTAGGGAGAGACAGGATTGAAACGAACCAGTGAGAGGAGAGAATATCAGCAAGTATCGGCTTGTTGTATTGATATGACAGAGGTACAATACACAAAGTTACGTTTGTTTGTAGCTGATCGGTAAATGCTGAGGAATACTACTCTGTAATCTTAAGGAAATAATTTATGGGAACAAGTCTGTTCTGTTTTTGTGATATCTAATTTTGGTAAGAGAGACAATGAAACTGCTGTTTTGCTATGCCCTCCTGCATTCATCTGTGGTAAGTGGTGGGTCATTTTCTATTAGTTTTCTTTGAAAAAATATTGGCTGTACATTTTGGTTAACAGTGTAAGAGTATTGCGTAATTGACAGCACTGGAAGGACAGCTGAGTTGTTTATTTGGGTAATTTGTAGACATTTGATGTGGTGGAACTAGAGGAGAGTTTACTAACCTTGTGGTGTTTGTGTAGCTGCCCAAATCTCTAATGTCTTGATATAATGCTCTTCTGTTTAATGGGTTACTAAAGATGATGATAAGTCAGGAGTTGACACCAGCCGATTAATATATTCAGCAATGCAGGATAAAGAAGAGTAGCACTTGCTAAGTGGCTGCGTGAGAAACTATCCTGATAAAAGATAATTGGCAGCTAACAGTTTATAGAATCTCATTTAATGATCTTTGAAGACTTTAGATATTACAGTTGATAACATGGCCTGCAAAGATCTGTCCAACTGTGACTAAGAATGATGTTTCTGCATCTAATTGAAGGTATACTGAATTGCTAGATGGAATGCTTAGTCCCAAGATGATATGAAGGCCTACACGGTGTACAGACTTCAACATAAGAGAGTCGGCATAACTATTAGTTACCCATAGTGCCTCAATGAAAGCTGCTCGTGAAATGAAAGCAAGAAATATGTCTTTACTTCGGAGGTGCATTCCGTTGATGTCATTAGGCATTTCAAATCAGTGATGGTGATTGACTCAGTGCATCTGCAGATTTTTGTGAACTAGTAGTCCATGTTGAGATAATGCTTGCAAACTTGGCTTGGTTGCCACTAATTCAATAGAATGTAATGTTTACTAAAATCTGTAATTACTTAGCAATAAATCCTTAAGGTTCAAATACATCCCTGAAACCAGTCTAACAAATTTTAATTCAAAGTCCACTCATTTGTTAGTAGACAATATGTTGGGGATGGGAGCGATTAAATGCTCGGTAAAGTTCACCTGATTCCACACAAAACTATTACTGGAAGAACTCTTCCAGAATAGATTTAGCACTGCTTTCTCGTTGCTGTGTTTTTCTGGAATCTTTCAAATGGTGTTTCAGATATGTTTAGCCAACCAGAAGTTAGATGAAGCAATGTTCAGGATTAAGGTGCATTAGTATAAACCACACTCCATGAAATCACGATTCAAGTGATACATTCTGCTATCTCAGAAAAATTGAAAGTGGGATGAACTTCATATCTGCTACTGACTTGATTGATTGATACAAAATTTAAGCATATGCTTAGTGTTTACTTGCACCACCACTGTTGACACCATATTATTACTTTATGAGGAAAAATTTCATGAAACTATTTGTATTGGCAAACCTTGTATATCTGTAAGATAAAGAAGGATATTCTAAACTAGTCCACCAACATACAATCCCATAAGACTCATCTAACAAACTTGTCAGAACATAACAAAACTATTAAATTAAGTTGAAGTTCTATTAGTGTGGTGGCAAGAATGTGTCATTGACAAATGCTGGGTTGGTTCAATATTTATGTACAAAACCCTAATCTTGTCCCCAAAAATATTTTGTTGTTGTTATTTTTGGCATTTAGGTGCATATCAATACTGTTTTGTATTGTCCATTACTCTTTTGCCACAGCAGAAGGTAAGTTGTCCCATTTATTAACCTTGGTCATCAAAAAATTTCAACAAAGTATTTTTGAATTCCTTTGAAATAATGTTGACTTAATATATTTAAGCTACTCCAAGAAATAACAGAGCCAAATTCCATAGCAGCTGACTTACTTTTGCTTGTACTTCAGCTTCTTTAACTTGCAGGTATTCTAATGCCTCTAAAATCCTTTTTGTTTTGGGTCCACACCAGCCTTATTAAAGTATTTCAAATTTCTAGACATTTTTAAGTGAAAAAGGTTAATTTATAAAGCAGTTCAGCACAATTTATCAACTAGTTGTAATAAATATTAGAAAAGTATTGGTCATATATGGTGCTGAAATACATTAAAGCAGGCAAGATTCTTTCTATTAGTACCATAGGTACATGCTGACACTTAAAAAAAAAAAAAATCTTAACGATACCTGGACTTTGGCAGTTGCATCTTTCTCCTAACTGCTTCCTTCCCTTAATTTTAGGCACCTAAGGTAAAATCATCTTCATCTACTGATCTTTCAGCAGATACTCATTTAACTCTCACTCTCTCTCTAAAAAATTTGCTAATGCCACATCCCACTCCCCTTAATAGCAGCTTCATTGCTCCTAAAGTTGGCCACCCTTTTCAGAATGGTTTCAGTAAATTCTACATGCAATTTACTAGTCTACAACTTCATTCTCAAAAATTCCACAACCAGCAAAAACCGGAAGTTTCTTTCATAAAGTATGCTTTCAGCAATATCGTGATGTAAAAATCCATTTTCAGTGTTACTTACACCTGTGCTTCACAATGTGTGTAATTTGTATCTCAACCATTTTACTAATAGATTCATTAATTAAAAAATCAAAACATTACAGAAAACCATCTTTAATGCATTTTGGAAGTAGTAAAAAGAAACTGAGTTACAGTTTCACTTCAGTAAAACAAAAAACATAATAATTCTCTTATTATTAATTTTTTTTTACAAATAAACAAAGGATTCTGGATATTTATTGAGTATTGAATAGTCTTTAAACCTCCGACCAAAAAATAACTATTATTATTGTTGCAAGGAAAGGGAAAATGACTCATTACTCACCAAAGTAGAAGGCAGCGTGCACACGCCGAGGATTGCTGTGTAGCAACCCTCTGCGTGTGTGCACCTCCCGAGCCTCATGACTCATTTTCTCCATCATGAATAAGGCTTAATAACCGAAATATTGAGTTCATTTGTGTGTCCGTGATATATGTTCTTCTCTCGTCGCTGCCTTCTACTTTGGTGAGTGATGAGTCATTTTCCCTTTCCTTGCAATTATATTGCCTAAAGCAGTTTCCTTTTTCCTTAGTTCAATTATTATTGTTATTATTTATAAAAATAATAATAGTTATTGTAATTATTTATAAAAATAATAATTATTTATATAAAGTGTCATGAGTGCAGTAAGAAATAAGTTATAATTTAAAAATATAAACCATTTGTCAAAGCTTGAAAGATGCACTGATGAGCCAAAACATTATGACCACAGCACACCTCAAGAATGAATGACATCTGGTGATGTTGAGGATAAGTCATTTAATAAGGGGAATTATATAGGCAGATCAGAGAAGCATGGTGCATCATTCTACCAACAATACATTTAGAAAATAGGGAAATGCACTGACATAGGTGACTTTTAAAAGGGAAAATTGTTATGGCCTGACTCCTGGGAACGAGCATCTCGGAAATGGTGTGGCTGGTTGGCCATTCACTTGCTACTGCAGTGAGCATCTATGGAAAGTGGTTGAAGAACAGTAAAACCACGAGTAGGCTTCTAGGTGGTGGACATCCACGCCTCGTCACATAACTTGGAAGTCGGAGGCTTGCCCACTTTGTAGAGCAGGATAGGGGACGATCTGTGCCAGATCTGATGGTAGAATATAGTGCTGGTGCAGGCACAAGTGTTTGGGAGCACAGTGTTCAGCATACACTATTGAACACGGGGCTCTGTAATAGGCAGCCTCTACATGTTCTCATGTTAGCCCAGCCACCATCTTGCAGTTACCTCATTATATTGTTGTTGAAGGGACATACAGCCGAAAATGTCAATGATCAATGTGTCTACATGTTTATTTGTGTTTCAACACCATTTAACTTTGGCAAGCAGTAGTTATTTTCCTAGCCAAATGATTAGTAATACCCGCACACACACACATTGAAGTACCAAAAGTCATGGGATACCTCCTAATATCATGTGAGATTCCCTTTTGCCTGGCGAAGTGCAGCAATCCAATGTGGCATTGACTTAACAAATCATCGGAAGTACTCTGAAGAAATATTCAACCATAACAGCTGTCCATAATTGCTGGTGCAAAATGTTGTGCACAAACTGATATTTTGATCATTTCCCATATATATGTAATTAGATTCATAATTATAGGTAACAATGAAAGGAAAGAACTGCCGCAAGGCAATATTTATATGGAAAGGACAGATAAAATACATCCAACGCACTCCAAAGTTGAAGGGACAAGGGCAGCAGCAACACAAAGCAACGCACAAATACAAAAAAAAAAAAACAATATTTCGGGTTAAAACCCTTTGTAAACTTAACAGAAGTAAGTGGCTGTGCTTGCGCAAACCTTGTGTTTGACGCAGCCACTCGTAGAATGAAATTGACAGTCGGAGGTGGTGGGGGGGAGCAATGATAATATAACCGCAAGTGTAAATCACAAGAAAGATTAAAATGGGAAATAATAATAATAATAATCATTGAAAAAATAATAGTAATTAAACATGTAATAAATAAATAAATTAAAAAATTGAAAACTTTTGAAACAAGATCTATAAATACATATGAAACTATTGTGCTGACCAGTGATGGGTGTACAGGGTGAGGATGGTAGATATTAACAGAAATTAAGGCCTGGAGTGCATCTAGTCTACAGGATGTGTTGATATGCCAATTCCCACCTGCGGAGTTCAGATTGGAAGGTAGTGTCTGGAAGTACTCTAATGGCTCTGACTGTGAAGCAGTTATTAAGGTCGTGGGTGTTGTGAGTACTGGCATGGTGAGCAACAGGGAGGTCCAGGTTTTGGGAGGGAAGTGTTTGTCTGTGCCTATTCATTCTGATGGATAATGAGTTTGAGGTAAGGCCAATGTAGGAACTTTGACAGTGGAGGCAGGTGAGCTGGTATATGAGATGGGAGGTTGTACAAGTGGCATGACCTATCATGGTGTAGATTTCACCAGTAGTAGGGTTGCAATAGGTGGTGGTAAGTGGATGCATACTGCAAGTTTTGCAACAGGGTCTCTTACAAGGGAACTATCCAAACAGTGGTTTAGGTGCATCATAGGGTTGATATTTATGTACTAGTATTTATATATATATATAGATTAGGTGGTCTGCTGAAGGTGACATGGGGTGTGGTGGGAAGGATAGTGGGAAGAATGTGGCACATATTAGGAAAGGATCTGAGAAAGTCACAGCCCAAACGAAGAATCTCGTTTAGCGATTCCAGGCCAAGGAAAAACTGGTTGAGAAAAACAGGGTTATGGTTGGTTTTGGATTGTTTGTGTCAGTGTGGTGGACAGTTCCCGACTCTTGATAGCTGTTTTTGAACTAGTTCTGCAGGACAATTCTGGTTTATGAGTAGCCGGGTAAGGTGGTTGGAGTAGAGAGTAAAGGATTCGTGATTAGAGCAGATGGTTTTGCCTCAAATGGGTAGGCTGTATGGGATGGAACGTTATGTATGATATGGATGGCAGCTATCAAAATGGAGATATTGTTGTAGGTTAGTGGGCTTTATGTACAGAGATGTCCACATCCAGAAGAGTGATATCAGTCTGAGAGTAGGATCAGGTGAAGTTTAGGGAGGAGATGTTATTCGGTGAGTTCAAGAAGTAGGTTTTCCCCGTGGGTCCAGATCATAAATATGTTATCTATATACCTAAACCACATGGTGGGTTGTCGGGTAACCTTTTGAGGAAAACGTTCCTCTAGTCTGCCCATGTAAAGGTTGGCATAGGAAGGTGCCATGCTAGAGCCCTTGTTTCTGATGATAAATCTGAGACTGGAAGGAAAAGAAATTTTTGGTAAGGATGAATTGAGCCAAAGAAGTGAGGAGACGAGTGGTAGGGAAGGTGCATGGTGGGGGGGGGGGGCGACTGTCGAGGTAATGCTCTATGGCACTGAGACCCTGGCCATGGGGATGTTGGTGTAGAGTGATGATACATCAATAGTGACCAGGAAGCAACCTGCTTGTAGGGGCTGTTGACAGATGCTCTAAAAAGTGGGGGGTGTCTCTGACATAAGATGGAAGGGCCTGGACGAAAGGTTGTAGGTGCTGGTCAACGAATGCAGAAATGCATTCTAGGGGAGACCTGAAGGCAGCAACTATAGGACGTCCCGGATTGCCCACATTATGTATCTTGGGCAGAAGATACAGGGTGCGGGTCTGGGGGGGACTTAGGGGGTCTTAGGGGTCAGAAGGCAAATGGAATGATGCGAAAGGCTCCCAAAACCTGGATCTCCCTGTTGCTCTCCATGCCAGTACTCACAACACCCACGACTGTAATAACTGCTTTACAGTCCGAGCCATTAGAGTACTTCCAGACAGTACCTCCCAATCTGAACTCTGCAGGTGGGAATTGGCATATCAACACATACTGCAGATTAGACATCCTCCAGGCCTTAATTTCCATCAATATCTTCCATCCTCACCCTGTACACCCATCACTGGCCAACACAATAGATTCATATATATTTATAGACCTTATTTCAAAAATTTTCAATTATTATTATTATTATTTTCCATTTTAATCTTTCTTGTGATTTATACTTGTGGTTACATTATCGTTGTTTCCACCACTACCTCCGACTGTCAATTTCATTCTATGAGTAGCTGTGTCGAACACAAGGTTTGTGCATGCTCCGCCACTTACGTCTGTTAACTTGACAAAGGGTTTTAACCCGAAATATTGTATTTTTTATGTTTGTGCATTATTTACTGTTGCTGCTGCCCTCCTCCCTTCAACGTTGTTGAGTGTTGGGTGTATTTTATCTGTCGTTTCCGTATAGATTCATTATTATTTATTTCTTGTGTCCAGAACATAACATTACAAGTTAAAAAAATTAATATTAAGCTTATGGATTGTAGAACACAATTAAATGGAATGTGACCAGAATTCTGCAATCCTAATGGCCTTCTCATTTGCCCTAAAAAGGTCGTCGATAGTGCAGGTTTCAGGTGGATTCCTGCATACAAGATGATGTGGGTCCTGCAGCTCACAACATTCACGTAGTTCGTTTTCATTAGTGTAACCCCATTTTTTTATATTAAATCTGCATCTGGTCAGTAAAGTTCTTAATCTATTTAGTGCCTTCCATATGGTATATGGCTGATTACACCCCGTGGCTGGTGCCTCTTTGATATTCCTCCAGTGTCCTTCATTCAACAAATTTCAGCATAGTTCTACATGGTGTGCTCCAGTTGAAGATGTTATGGCTGTAGTTGACTGTAAGAAGCTCTTTCTTGACTTTATCCTTGCGGGTTGAGGTTCGTGTCCAAACTAAGGGGGTCTGTTTCCACTTCTCCATCTGTGCAGCTGTTTTCCTTCAAATGTCAGGTGGTGCTATACCCATGATTTGGTATATTTTGCTGACAGGAGTTGGTTTCAGGCAACCTGTTATAATGCAGCCAGTATCATTCAGTGCTATATCAACCTGCCTAGCATGTGCAGAGTTTTGCCAAACTGGTGCTGAGTATTCTGCTGCAGAGAAACTGAGTGCCAGGGCGGATGTAAGAAGCACATTTGGCTGTTCTCCCCAGGAGGTACTTGTAAGTTTTCAGATGATGTTGTTCCGGGTGGATACTTAGAGTTTCAAATCCTCACAATGGGCTTTGAGCCATCAAGCTTTACTTGCAGATATTTTGGAGTACCACAATGTAATAGTTGTTGTTCCCTCCAGTTGATGTTCAGCTTCCTTCTTGCTTCCCTGTTTCTCAGGTGGAATGCACAGACCTGCATTTTTCCAGGGTTGGACTTCAAGTGATTAGCATCATAATACTTGGCCATATCCTCAAGAGATGTTGTCAGTTTCACCTCCACCACCTCAAAGGTGCAATTGAACTTAAATTGCTGTGTCATCAGCATAAATGAATGCTCTTGTTCCAGGAATAATTTGTTGGTCATTTGTATACATGTTTTACAAGAGCGGGGCCAGCACACTACCCTTAGGGAGGCCATTCTTCCAAGTTCTCTAGCGACTCTTCTTAGTGTGGAGGGTGACGTAAAACCTTCTGTTTTGTAGTAAACACTGCAGGACTTGTGTAAGATGATATCTTTTGTGGTGGAGTATACTTTACTTATCAAAATTTTGTGGTTGACTGTATCATACGCCGCTGTGAGATCGATGAATGCCACACCCCTAACCTGTCCTCTTTCATACCCATCCTCTATATACTGTCAGGTTAAGAATTAGACTGCAGCATGACCGATCAGGTCGAAAACCAGCCTGTTCCTTTATGAGCATTTTTTCAGTGCACTGTGAGATATGATTGAAGATCAATCTCTCCAAAACTTTGTATAAATGACAAAGGAGTGAAAGTGGTCGGAAGTTTTTTTGGAATACTGTTGGTTCCTTTCCAGGCTTTAGCAGTGCCACAACTTTGGCTTTCTACCAGATCTTTGGGATCTGTAAGTTGGAGATGCAGGCATTCATTAAATTCAGGATCCCCTGCTTTGTAGCTGGCACAAACATTTTAATTTGCTCTGTTCTCAGGTCATCTAAGCCTGCAGCTTTAATCTTCAAATACTGCAAGACGGCTTCCAGTTCTACCAATGTGAATGGCTTCCCAAGGTGGTCTTGCTCGTCAGAGTGTCTTTGGAGCTTTCTATTTTCAGGTCGTCTTCTATTCTTTCCACTCGGCAGCAGTTGGTGTGCTATTTGATTTGGACTAACTTTAAGGAGGCTAGGCGGAGTGCTACTTGGATCACTATTGAGGTTCTTCAGTAATTTCCAAGCCTTACGACTGTTCTGTTTCATGTGTAACTCGGACATTATATTGCACCATTTATCTCTTCTGGCAGTAGATACATTGTGTAGGAGATCCCCTGTCTGTATGGTTTCTTCAGAATAAGGATCTTCTTCGTATAGGTGCCCACATATCTCAAGAAGAAATTATTTGCTGGAATTGTCCAGAATGTTTCTCAAACCAATCGTGAATGATTTTGGCCTGGTGACATGGCTCATTTTCATTATGGAAAAGTCCATTGCTGTTAGGGAACATTAAGGCCATGAATGGATGCAAATAATTTCCCAAGTAGCTGAACGTAACCATTTCCAGACAATGGTCAGTTCAGTTTGACCAAAGGTATATCCCATGTAAACACAGCAGGTTTCAGTCGTTAAGTAGATGTGGTCAGCCACTGCATTGTTCATGGCGGAAGGTAATGCTGGAAATTACATATTCACGGCACACTCTTGACAATGTGAATCAAGGAATGCTCAATTTACGAACAATTTCTGATTTGGAATGCCCCGTGCGTCTAGCGCCAACCATCATTCCACTTTCAAAGTCTGTCGATCATGTCGTGTGGCTATAATCACATTAGAAAACCCTTTCATGTGACTTTCGAGAGTACTAATAAAAGACCCGACACTGCATGGCACAGTCATACGTTTTTTCCGTAGTGCTACTGCTATCTGGATATTTCTATCTTCCTATCCCATGAATTTTGGCAGTTATGTCTAATAAAAAAATCATTACTATTCCTGTTTCCCTAAAACTACCTTCAACAGATATACAGTCCCTGGCCAATTTATTAGACGCACTACAGTTTTTATGCAAATTTTGATTTGTGGCTAACTAAATAAGTTATTTATACATAAATTGCAATAAAATTATTATGTGTAGTCTGCTTTATGTCACAGCTGATATAAAAAATAAATAAAACACAGTATTTGTTGAAAATATTTTATTTCAAATAATCACAACAAAATATTAAAATATTGTGAAAAGAAAACATTAGTTTTAATATCTTGTTGAGCCACCTTTCGCAGCTATGAGTGCCTTAATACGACGCAGCATGCTGTTGATGCCGGATTGTACAGTATCCTGCATTTGTGGATGATGATACCACACATGGATAATCTTCTCCAAGAGCTGCGTTTTTGTTGTGATCACATCTTTTGCTATCTCCCTTTTCATGAGTTCCCATACATTTTCTATGGCATTCATGTCGGAACTGTTTCGTGGCCAATCCAACAGAGAGATATTTTGTTCCTTCAGAAAGATTTTTACCGACCTGGCTGTGTGACAGGGAGCGCCATCCTGCATAAAAATAAATGGTTCCCCCTTCGGGAACCATTCTCTGACCTGCGGTATTAACCGTTTTTGCAAGACTTCTTTGTACTGGTCTTGCCTCATTATGCCTTTATCCACAAAAAGACATCCTGTACCCTTGCCACTGATGACAGGCCAAATCATCACCTTTGTTGGGTGTTTTACGGTCTGAATAATGCAGTCGGGATGGAATGTTTCTCCTCTTCGACGGCTCACATGCTGACATTTGTTACTTAAAATTTCAATCGTGCTTTCATCACTGAAGCATACCTGTAAAAATCAAGAAACTTAATTAATATATTATGAATAAATGTACATAGCATCTATCATACCGTAAATAATAATTTTAAAGTTAAATTACCGATCTCCAGAAGTCCACATCCTTATCACACCACTGTTTGGCCCACTTCAGACGTTTTGCTTTCATTGCCGCTGTTAACTTGGGTTTTCTAACAGGTCGACATGTCATGAAATCAATATCCTTCAACTTTCTGCATACAGTGGGTTCAGATGCATTCACATTAGCCTCTTCCAGTTGAGGATTTATCTGTTTCGTTGTTACAAATCTGTTTTCTAGACAAATTCTTTTGAGAAATCTTTCTGACCTTGGTGTGGAAATTGGCTTTATTCCACATTTATTCTTCATTCTGGGGCTCAATTCTTCACCTGAATCAATTTTCTTCTTTATGCGCCCCATGCTAGCATCGGATAATTACAACCTTCGTGAAATTTCCCGATTGGAATATATTTTTGTATTAACGACGGCTTTGACTTCTGCTTTTTTTGCGTGGTGTAATATCTCCTCTTTTACCCATTTTTAAAGGTCACAATCAGTAATATCTGGTTATTAAACAATCACTTGTGATGTCGATATTACACAAATGATAATAAAAGTGAACAAAGAAACAGAGCAGTTACACGCGAGAACGCCACTGAACAGGTCCGTACCTGCACACTGTACTACGCACACTGATAGCCGTAATAAGTCAACAATCCAATGTCAAATAGCAATAATAGACATTAAATTCAACACTGAACTAAGTTCCCTAAATAACTGTTATAAATTTTATGATAAATTGCATGAGAAATAGTACTCAACACGTAATTATTACAAATAATACTAAAGATTTGCAGTGCGTCTAATAATATGGCCAGGGACTGTATGTACGGGATATTTTAACTGACACATTCAGGGCCGCATTTAGGCTCTGTGGACCCCTAGGCTATACATGTGGTGCGGGCCCCCTGTCGGCAGTGGCTGGATTCTTAAATTTCGAAATAAAATTCGACCTAAAAAATTTATGGGCGACCTTTTTTTATTTTTTTTTAGCTCTACTACCTGCCCAGGTGAGGGTTGTGAGGGGCCCCCTCTTTTTGTGGTGCGGGCCCCCCTTTGTGGTGTGGGCCCCTAGGCTACAGCCTATGTAGCCTATGCTTAAATGCGGCCCTGGACACATTTATGTTTCAAACCTCTTGAGAGGTATTCAGATGGCCAGTCAAATGTTACACATTCCTCCAAGCTTACAGCCTGGACTATGATTCTGGCTGTAAGTCTCCTGGGTTCGATTACTGCAGTAAACTCCAACACTTTGGGAAGATATCCTCCTGGAAAACATGAGGTACTTTAGCAATCACTCAAAAGAAAGCCTTTTCTGGGAAAACCAGAGGTGATTCCAGCCATTCATGGTGGACGTCTTTATCGATTCCCGCACTTAACTCTCTTCTGTTCCAGATATTTTTGTTTTTTCAATTGATGTGGCTGTTTATGCATTTTTATTTAGTAAGTGTCATAGTCTCTTTGAATGTAATGTGCTGAAAATCCTTAGCCCTTTCAAAGTTGCTGTGAGATCCACATCTCAGCTGTTATTCACATTCCTACACAAAGTACTCGGTGTGCTTTCCTCTACACACTTGACCTGCTGGTTGGTGAAAATCCACATTTATACAGAAAGGTGCTGTATGGTCCATTACCGGTTTTGTCTGGGATTAGCCCTAGAGAAGGTTGAAAAAATTCCATGTTGATTCTTTCATCTACAGATGGTAACATGTCATATAAGTTCTACAAATAGTTTTACTAGGGTCCCACTCATTTTGCCATCCCTCAATCAACACACTCTAAAATTCCTTCTTTGTGATTACCTCTTTTCCAATTATCCACAAACCTGTCTTTCTCAGCCAATACATAGCTCCTGGCCTCCTAACATCTAGGTCCAGTTACTGTTGATGTCGAAGCTGCTGTTAATGTTGTGTGTAATGTGATGGTAAGTCTAATTAGTATTGTTCTTTGTAGTCACCAGATTTTCTCCCTTGCCTTTACCTCCTGCAGGTGCTTGGCGTAGATGCTTGCTGCATAGCCGATGATGGATGCAATTATGACATTGTGATATGCTTTCATTGCCATGGCAAGGATTTTAAACAGTCTCTTAATCTGTACTTATAATTTAATTCATTGCCTTTAAATGTCTTCCACAGATCTCCAAATGGGCACGTAAATTTAGGCCTTCACCCAGCTGCAGGCCCAAGTATCTGCTTACTTTTTGGTATTTTCGCATGATCTATCTTTGTGATAGAATTTCATTTTAGTTTGTTTCTAAAGACCATGTAATGTGTATTATTTGGCGTGAGTTTCAGTTTCACTTCAACCAGTAGGTACAGCTGTATTAAAAAAAATGCAATAATTGTGGGGAAGAATAGTTAAAAACCTTATTTCGATTTTAGGAAAATTGGTTATGCGCCTTACATAGATGGATTAAATATCTAATTGAACAAAATCCATGTAAACCTAAAGTTCCATGGCATAGTTGCACGTTTTACTAAATGTTTGGTTTTGGGCTGGTTTTTATGGAAGTAATCTTTTTTTTGTCTCATTTTTACTGCCAGGCCCTAAAGTTTTTTGGTAACCTCATCCTTGGTCATTTATAGTTTACTTGCTCAAGTTTTTGTCCCATATCTTGTATCAGTTGATGGCTAAAATTGTGCTTGATGGTAAATTTTGCCGAATGTTCTTTACTTAGTCTGTAAAAACCACAGTAATTTTGTGTGTTTGACTTGTGTTGTGGGACATCAGATATTTTAATAAATTTGTTTTGAGTAATTTGCAATTTTCTTTACCAAATGTCTGATGACATGCTATACAGCCCCGGTTCATATAAACAGTCGCCATAGTAAATAATGTACATATATTTTAAGTTTCATCTTATACAGAAACTGTTCAGTCAGTCTGAACATAAATTAGGAACTCCTTGAATGTGGCAGTCCAGGTGTATTTCTTGTGAAAAATTAAAGTCACATCATTGGATGTCCATACTAATGACAAAAGTTTGTTGATCAGGTTCTGTACGCTACGATTACACAGCTTCTGTTTAACATTACTTAAAAACTATATGATTGTATTATGTGTACATACCACATGATGGCCAATGTTAATATGATTCTGTGACAATTTCTGGTAGTAGGCACAGGGTTCAGTGGTGAATAAAGCTTCACCATCCATTACTTGGTCAGTATGGTAGGAAAGGGATGTAGAGTTCCTAATCACTGTATTGTGCATCAAAATCCTGTGTTAAGTTCCAAACCTCTCTTTTTTCAGGAATGAATTTAGCCATTGTCTTTTGGAGGAACCATCCTAGCATTTGCCTTGAGTGGTTTCAGTAAATCATGAAAAACCGAAATCTGGATTTGAGCCTGCACCCACCACTGGATGTTACTCCTCACCCATTGGGCTCAGTCCAAACCTCTTCACTATGCAAATGGGGAGAGGAATGAAAACAATTTTTATGGTAATCATCCATCAGATAGTGATAAACTTGGTGAATCTTGGTCATTTTCAGGAGAAGGGGGCTAAATTGGTCGACACCAGATTTAGCTCTCTTCCTTCTTCCAGCTGTCACCTACTACATATTGTGTATGACATGTAATTGATTATTCATGCCGATTAGTGGAAAGTTGGTGGCTACAAAGAATTTAAATGACTTCTGAGGTAATTGTTGAGTTTCTTAATTGTTTGCCATCTTTTTAAGTTTTAGCATTTCCATAATTCATATTACTTGTTTCTGTAATTGTAGCAGGATTGTATTCATCTCCAAACAGCACAGTTCAGTTATTAAGTAATAAAATCGTCAATATTAGAAACTTCACATATATCTGGATGCAGTATGATGACAGAACAAAATACAAACCTGTAAATTTTAATGAGTATTGTTATATTTACATCACATATTTTTATTTATATACCAATATTACATGCAGCAAAAATGAGATAGAAGTACCTGATCCAAGTCATCTGAAATGGACTATACATAGCATTCCCTTTGAGAGTATACTCATTGTTACACATAGCTGACTTGTTACAAAATATCAGATAAGATTCCAGAAAATTTCTTCACATTTTTGTAAAATCTACTATGTTCACAGGAGAAATATTAAAACAATATAATGAGTAAATTTTCTTTGCATTTTATTGATGCATTCAGATCATATCTTCAAGTTAACCATTTTGGAACTATAAACAGAAATAATTATTGCATAAGTCACACTTTTCTTTCTACTGGCACAGGTTTGCGATGACAAGTGTTTGATCCCTAGTCTGATCGCCCAGATTTTACTTTTTCATGGTTTTCTATAATCTGATGTCAACTAACGCTAAAATTCTGAAAAAAAAGGTTTTTAACCATTCAGGTATGAGCTTATTCAACAGTTTTTCTCAGATCGTAGAGAGGCCTGCAGATGATAATTACATAGACTTTGAATTTGATTTGAAAACCAACCTTCCTGTTGTCCTTTAGTAACTATGGAACAATTTGCATCTAGAACACACATATATGTGTACCATTGTGCATTTTGGTAGTGACCATAGGACTTGTAAATTCTGTTTCATATCTCGATATTTTTTAGATCTACACTCCTGGAAATTGAAATAAGAACACAGTGAATTCATTGTCCCAGGAATGGGAAACTTTATATACACATTCCTGGGGTCAGATATAACACATGATCACACAGACAGAACCATAGGCACATAGACACAGGCAACAGAGCATGCACAATGTCGGCACTAGTACCGTGTATATCCTCCTTTCGCAGCAATGCAGGCTGCAATTCTCCCATGGAGACGATCATAGAGGTGCTGGATGTAGTCCTGTGGAACGGCATGCCAAGCCATTTCCACCTGGCGCCTCAGCTGGACCAGCGTTCGTGCTGGACGTGCAGACCGCGTGAGACGACGTTTCATCCAGTCCCAAACATGCTCAATGGGGGACAGATCCGGAGATCTCGCTGGCCAGGGTAGTTGACTTAGACCTTCTAGAGCACGTTGGGCGGCACGGGATACATGTGGACGTGCATTGTCCTGTTGGAACAGCATGTTCCCTTGCCGGTCTAGGAATGGTAGAACGATGGGTTCGATGACGGTTTGAATGTACCGTGCACTGTTCAGTGTCCCCTCGACGATCACCAGAGGTGTACGGCCAGTGTAGGAGATCGCTCCGCACACCATGATGCTGGGTGTTGGCCCTGTGTGCCTCGGTCGTATGCAGTCCTGATTGTGGCGCTTACCTGCACGGCGCCAAACACGCATACGACCATAATTGGCACCAAGGCAGAAGCGACTCTCATCACTGAAGACGACACGTCTCCATTCGTCCCTCCATACACGCCTGTCGCGACACCACTGGAGGTGGGCTGCACGATGTTGGGGCGTGAGCAGAAGACGATCTAACGGTGCGCGGGAATGTAGCCCAGCTTCATGGAGACTATTGCGAATGGTCCTCTCTGATACTCCAGGAGCAACAGTGTCCCTAATTTGCCGGGAAGTGGCGGTGCGGTCCCCTACGGCACTGCGTAGGATGCGGGCACGTGCACCTTCCGCCGACCACTGGCGACAACATCGATGTACTGTGGAGACCTCGCACCCCACATGTTGAGCAATTCGGCGGTACGTCCACCCGGCCTCCTGCATGCCCACTATACGCCCTCGCTCTAAGTCCGTCAGCTGCACATACGGTTCACGTACACACTGTCGCGGCATGCTACCAGTGTTAAAGACTGAGATGGAGCTCCGTATGCCACGGAAAACTGGCTGACACTGACTGCGGCGGTGCCCAACCACTGCGCAGCTAGCGCCCTTCGACGGCCAACACTGCTGTTCCTGGTGTGTCCGCTGTGCCGTGCGTTTGATCATTGCTTGTACAGCCCTCTCGTAGTGTCCGGAGCAAGTATGGTGGGTCTTACACACCGGCGTCAATGTGTTCTTATTTCAATTTCCAGGAGTGTAAATATTAGAATGATGACAGAAGAAAATACAATCAGCCTGTACATTTTAATGAGTAGTGTTATATTTACATCATATATTTTTATTTATATATGTGAGAATTTTTCATTCATCCTTGTTATATATTCCTGCAATTATCCTTTGCTGAGGCCTATAAAACCTTAAGGGTTGGGAGAAATAGTCATTTCAAGAAATACAAATTATTAAATTCTTTCACCTTGACTCTAGGTGATGTGTTATTAGTGATCTATTAAACGTGATATTTATAGAAAACTTTTGCTATAATCGCTCTCTACAAGTGGTTAGCTATAAAATGCGGACTCACCATCTATGTTTAAAGCCAAGCATTTTTTATGTCATCCTTTTATTGTCCAATTTAATTATCTTATGCATTGTAAATGGTTCTGGAACACATGTAAATAAATAGTCTTAGGATTTTCTTAGATGAATGGGAACTGTCATATTTTAATTGCTTTAGAAGTGTACAATAATGTGTGGTACAAGTTGTGTACAATATGTTTCATATAGCAGATGATAATTCTTATGTTTGTTTTTATTGATGTTTTATTAGAAATATATAATGCTTCACAGAAAGCTACTATACAAACAGTTCTTTAGTCATATTGTGACCAGTATGCAAATTGATTACCTGCTTCTTTAATAACAGAACTATCTGCAGTGCTCAAAGGATGGAGGGTGTTTGCGTCTTTCTAATATGCACAAAAATTCTATATAATGCAATAGAGTAATAAATGGGATTATTCATCAGTGATGATTCTTATTATCTGCAATATAAGAAAAAGAATGATTGCTTACTGCTACAGAAATGGTCTGTTGCTTTGATTTTTTGATTTTTTTTCTGCATGTTTGAATGCATGACAGACCTATTAATTCGAGTTACTGCAGAAAATTAATGTCGGATTCTCTTCTCCAAACACAAATACTATTTTGTGTCTGTTTACAGCGCTAGTGTTTCTCAACGTCAATCACTGTGTTATGTCTGGATGGAAGTAGTACTGGTTATCAGCTGTTGGTAATATTGATACTGTTAGTAATTGTATGTATTGTTCCACATATATAGTAACTAACATGATATAATATGTAATTGCAGATTACAGTGGAAACTTATTATGCAAATTGGTCTGTAAGAAATTAACTGGTTATTATATGCTGGCAACAAGTGTATATACTGTTCCACATATGTAGTAACTTACATGGGGAAATTACAGTGGATACTGATTATACTAATAGGTTTTTAATCAGCTAACTCGTTATGAATTGCTGGTAATGTAATTGATATTGTTAATAAGTGCATCTACTGTTCCACATCCCCAAGATGTTGTCACATGGGATCAAAGAGAACTTATCTATCTATCTAAAATCAGTACTTGAAATTCCATCATTAAATGTGGACACCGATTAAACTGTTGCAACATATTCACTGTCTTCCACAAAGATAGTAATATTTCTTTTTATCCTAAATGTTTTAATGTTATTTTATACAAGCATGCTCCTCAACCAAAAGGAGGCATAGTAAGGATGGTATCAGAGGTAGAAACCAGAAAGTTAGTATATTTCGCATATTTTCAGTACCTGCTCACTTATGGCATCTCATTCTGGGTGAACTCATCACAAGCACAGAGTGTATTTAAATTGCAAAAGCGTGCTGTAAGAACTATTTGTGGAGCAAGCTCACGGACATCGTGCAGAAATCTATTTAAAAACCTAGGTGTACTAACAATGCCAGCACAGTATGTATACTCCGTACTATCATTTGTAGTGGAAAATCATGAACACTTCAATCTTAATGCTGACATACATAGCCGTAACACTAGGAATAAATATAATGTTTACATGGATTACAAATCACTATCAATTGTACAGAAAGGGATAAAATTTACTGGAGCTTCCTTATTCAGTGTCTTACCAACAGAAATTAAATGTTATCTACAAAATCCCAACTACTTTACGTCCAAACTGAAAGAGTTTCTGCTTCAGAACCGATTTTACTCTGTGAAAGAATTTTCTGCTTGGAATTTGGTAACTAAGAATGACTGATAGAATAGTATATATATGGTGGATGGAAGGGGAAGGTGAGAAAGTTGTCCACAATTACTAAAATGATATATGGTTTTTCTTACTATTGAAACTTTTGACAAATGAAGTAATTACACTGTTTACAAAATTCACTCATATATAGTCATGGGATAGCATTGCTGTGAAAAATTATCATGCTAACAGGTTTTTAAGTAATTGACTGCTAATGAGTTGTTGGTAATATAATTGATATTGTTAATGAGTGTGTGTACTGTTCCGCATAAATAGTAACTAACATGATATAATATGTAGTTGTAGATTACTGTGAAACTTGTAAGGGTAACTGGTTGGTAAGAAAATAACTGATTATTAGGTGCTGGTAACAAGTGTATACACTGTTCCACATAATAAGTAATAATTAACTCGGGATTGTATTTGTAGATTACATGGGATATTGATTATACTAATGGGTTGTAGCTAACTTGTTATCAATGTATAATAATATTATCAATTATATACCTAGTAATATAATTGACATTATTATTAAGTGTATGTACTGTTCCACATCCCCGAGATTATTCTCACATGGGATCAAAGTGAACATATCTATCTAGGACGGCCAGTTCATTTCCTCCTTACCTAACCTAATCCGCTAATCTTACCGGATAAACGGAACCTACAGTTTTACGTGGAATCTGAATCACAGAAGCGTTCTGGCGTACTTTGCATTAAACAGCAAGCTGCACAGAGGTGAAGGGCCTCTGAAAATCCCCGCCGAGGCAGAGAGACTAACTGGGGAGCATTCGATTTCAAATCGGACGTCGTAACCACTGAACATCCAGATTGCTGCTAGGCTGTCATCGTCGGTGTCTTGTCCGGAATTCTGGCATTATTTGCTATGACTTATGCCAATAATAAGGTCTGATGCTTCAGAAGTTCCATTATGATGCTGATGTCGCTGCGGTGTTTACAGGAGGACGGCAGACTGAACTTACGTAGTTGACAAACGTAATATTTCCGTCGATCTAAGAGTCGTGGAACTTTAGCATAATTTTGCAAAAGCAAAACGAACGCACAGTGTTGAGGGGAGTTGATGACGTCTAGGGAAGCCCTATCACGCATGTGTGTACTGGTCAATGAAAACATGAGTTTGGATGTGTGGTTACGGCATGGAGGAAGGAATTCCTTCCTCCATGGGTTACGGTGTGCAACGATTTGCTTGTTATAAACTAATTTGTGTTGTTTGTAATTTTCTTGAACGCACCCGATGGGATCTCGGTTTCTGCCTGGCTAAGATTTGTCAGCAAGAAAAGAGACATTCGAAACGCACACGAGCAGAAGTATCGCGGTGCATGACAGCGAGGTGAAGTGAGATTCTGTGTACAGTTACGGATTTGACATGTTCTAGTCATGGTCACGGGGTGACACCCACTTCTGTGCTGTCACGGAAGTTACAAGTCACAGCTTCTAGTCACGTGTGTGACTACGCTCTAGTTTATGCATAGTACAAGTGCTTCATACTAGAGATGAAACGGATATCCGGCCGGATACTAGATAGTAGTTATGAAAATTTCATAAAATTTTCTTTAAATTCACAAATGCTAAGTATATAATAAGTTTAAACATAAATAAAAACACTGTCTTCAAATCAAAATACC
>CM061921.1:64459267-64521805 GCA_031002005.1 Vandiemenella viatica | reverse complement strand
AGAGACAATGAAACTGCTGTTTTGCTATGCCCTCCTGCATTCATCTGTGGTAAGTGGTGGGTCATTTTCTATTAGTTTTATTTGAAAAAATATTGGCTGTACATTTTGATTAACAGTGTAAGAGTATTGCGTAACTGACAGCACTGGAAGGACAGCTGAGTTGTTTATTTGGGTAATTTGTAGATATTTGATGTGGTGGAACTAGAGGAGAGTTTACTAACCTTGTGGTGTTTGTGTAGCTGCCGAAATCTCTAATGTCTTGATATAATGCTCTTCTGTTTAATGGGTTACTAAAGATGATGATAAGTCAGGAGTTGACACCAGCCGATTAATATATTCAGCAATGCAGGATAAAGAAGAGTAGCACTTGCTCAGTGGCTGCGTGAGAAACTATCCTGATAAAAGATAATTGGCAGCTAACAGTTTATAGAATCTCATTTAATGATCTTTGAAGACTTTAGATATTACAGTTGATAACATGGCCTGCAAAGATCTGTCCAACTGTGACTAAGAATGATGTTTCTGCATCTAATTGAAGGTATACTGAATTGCTAGATGGAATGCTTAGCCCCAAGATGATATGAAGGCCTACACGGTGTACAGACTGCAACATAAGAGTGTCGGCCTAACTATTAGTTACCCATAGTGCCTCAATGAAAGCTGCTCGTGAAATGAAAGCAAGAAATATGTCTTTACTTCGGAGGTGCATTCCGTTGATGTCATTAGGCATTTCAAATCAGTGATGGTGATTGACTCAGTGCATCTGCAGATTTTTGTGAACTAGTAGTCCATGTTGAGATAATGCTTGCAAACTTGGCTTGGTTGCCACTAATTCAATAGAATGTAATGTTTACTAAAATCTGTAATTACTTAGCAATAAATCCTTAAGGTTCAAATACATCCCTGAAACCAGTCTAACAAATTTTAATTCAAAGTCCACTCATTTGTTAGTAGACAATATGTTGGGAATGGGAGCGATTAAATGCTCGGTAAAGTTCACCTGATTCCACACAAAACTATTACTGGAAGAACTCTTCCAGAATAGATTTAGCACTGCTTTCTCGTTGCTGTGTTTTTCTGGAATCTTTCAAATGGTGTTTCAGATATGTTTAGCCAACCAGAAGTTAGATGAAGCAATGTTCAGGATTAAGGAGCATTAGTATAAACCACACTCCATGAAATCACGATTCAAGTGATACATTCTGCTATCTCAGAAAAATTGAAAGTGGGATGAACTTCATATCTGCTACTGACTTGATTGATTGATACAAAATTTAAGCATATGCTTAGTGTTTACTTGCACCACCACTGTTGACACCATATTATTACTTTATGAGGAAAAATTTCATGAAACTATTTGTATTGGCAAACCTTGTATATCTGTAAGATAAAGAAGGATATTCTAATCTAGTCCACCAACATACAATCCCATAAGACTCATCTAACAAACTTGTCAGAACATAACAAAACTATTAAATTAAGTTGAAGTTCTATTAGTGTGGTGGCAAGAATGTGTCATTGACAAATGCTGGGTTGGTTCAATATTTATGTACAAAACCCTAATCTTGTCCCCAAAAATATTTTGTTGTTGTTATTTTTGGCATTTAAGTGCATATCAGTACTGTTTTGTATTGTCCATTACTCTTTTGCCACAGCAGAAGGTAAGTTGTCCTATTTATTAACCTTGGTCATCAAAAAATTTCAACAAAGTATTTTTGAATTCCTTTGAAATAATGTTGACTTAATATATTTAAGCTACTCCAAGAAATAACAGAGCCAAATTCCATAGCAGCTGACTTACACTTTTGCTTGTACTTCAGCTTCTTTAACTTGCAGGTATTCTAATGCCTCTAAAATCCTTTTTGTTTTGGGTCCACACCAGCCTTATTAAAGTATTTCAAATTTCTAGACATTTTTAAGTGAAAAAGGTTAATTTATGAAGCAGTTCAGCACAATTTATCAACTAGTTGTAATAAATATTAGAAAAGTATTGGTCATATATGGTGCTGAAATACATTAAAGCAGGCAAGATTCTTTCTATTAGTACCATAGGTACATGCTGACACTTAAAAAAAAAAAATCTTAACAATACCTGGACTTTGGCAGTTGCATCTTTCTCCTAACTGCTTCCTTCCCTTAATTTTAGGCACCTAAGGTAAAATCATCTTCAGCTACTGATCTTTCAGCAGATACTCATTTAACTCTCACTCTCTCTCTAAAAAATAAAAAATTTGCTAATGCCACATCCCACTCCCCTTAATAGCAGCTTCATTGCTCCTAAAGTTGGCCGTCTCTAAAGACCACGTTGTTAAAAAGGGACGTTAAACTGTTACAAAAAAAAAAAAAAAAAAACCTAAAGTTGGCCACCCTTTTCAGAATGGTTTTAGTAAATTCTACATGCAATTTACTAGTCTACAACTTCATTCTCAAAAATTCCACAACCAGCAAAAACTGGAAGTTTCTTTCATAAAGTATGCTTCCAGCAATATCGTGATGTAAATCCATTTTCAGTGTTACTTACACCTGTGCTTCACAATGTGTGTAATTTGTATCTCAACCATTTTACTAATAGATTCATTAATTAAAAAATCAAAACATTACTGAAAACCATCTTTAATGCATTTTCGAAGTAGTAAAAAGAAACTGAGTTACAGTTTCACTTCAGTAAAACAAAAAACATAATAATTCTCTTATTATTAATTTTTTTTTTACAAATAAACAAATGATTCTGGATATTTATTGAGTATTGAATAGTCTTTAAACCTCCGACCAAAAAATAACTATTATTATTGTTGCAAGGAAAGGGAAAATGACTCATTACTCACCAAAGTAGAAGGCAGCGTGCACACGCCGAGGGTTGCTGTGTAGCAACCCTCTGCGTGTGTGTGCACCTCCTGAGCCTCATGACTCATTTTCTCCATCATGAATAAGGCTTAATAACCGAAATATTGAGTTCATTTGTGTGTCCGTGATATATGTTCTTCTCTCGTCGCTGCCTTCTACTTTGGTGAGTGATGAGTCATTTTCCCTTTCCTTGCAATTATATTGCCTAAGCAGTTTCCTTTTTCCTTAGTTCAATTATTATTGTTATTATTTATAAAAATAATAATAGTTATTGTAATTATTTATAAAAATAATAATTATTTATATAAAGTGTCATGAGTGCAGTAAGAAATAAGTTATAATTTAAAAATATAAACCATTTGTCAAAGCTTGAAAGATGCACTGATGAGCCAAAACATTATGACCACAGCACACCTCAAGAATGAATGACATCTGGTGATGTTGAGGATAAGTCATTTAATAAGGGAATTATATAGGCAGATCAGAGAAGCATGGTGCATCATTCTACCAACAATACATTTAGAAAATAGGGAAATGCACTGACATAGGTGACTTTTAAAAGGGAAAATTGTTATGGCCTGATTCCTAGGAACGAGCATCTCGGAAATGGTGTGGTTGGTTGGCCATTCACTTGCTACTGCAGTGAGCATCTATGGAAAGTGGTTGAAGAACTAAAACCACGAGTAGGCTTCTAGGTGGTGGACATCCACGCCTCGTCACATAACTTGGAAGTCGGAGGCTTGCCCACTTTGTAGAGCAGGATAGGGGACGATCTGTGCCAGATCTGATGGTAGAATATAGTGCTGGTGCAGGCACAAGTGTTTGGGAGCACAGTGTTCAGCATGCACTGTTGAACACGGGGCTCTGTAATAGGCAGCCTCTACATGTTCTCATGTTAGCCCAGCCACCATCTTGCAGTTACCTCATTATATTGTTGTTGAAGGGACATACAGCCGAAAATTTCAATGATCAATGTGTCTACATGTTTATTCGTGTTTCAACACCATTTAACTTTGGCAAGCAGTAGTTATTTTCCTAGCCAAATGATTAGTAATACCCGCACACACACACACACACACACATTGAAGTACCAAAAGTCATGGGATACCTCCTAACATTGTGTGAGATTCCCTTTTGCCTGGCGAAGTGCAGCAATCCAATGTGGCATTGACTTAACAAATCATCGGAAGTACTCTGAAGAAATATTCAACCATAACAGCTGTCCATAATTACTGGTGCAAAATGTTGTGCACAAACTGATATTTTGATCATTTCCCATATATATGTAATTAGATTCATAATTATAGGTAACAATGAAAGGAAAGAACTGCCGCAAGGCAATATTTATATGGAAAGGACAGATAAAATACATCCAACGCACTCCAAAGTTGAAGGGACGAGGGCAGCAGCAACACAAAGCAACGCACAAATACAAAAAAAAAACAATATTTCGGGTTAAAACCCTTTCTAAACTTAACAGAAGTAAGTGGCTGTGCTTGCGCAAACCTAGTGTTTGACGCAGCCACTCGTAGAATGAAATTGACAGTCGGAGGTGATGGGGGGAGCAATGATGATATAACCGCAAGTGTAAATCACAAGAAAGAATAAAATGGGAAATAATAATAATAATCATTGAAAAAATAATAGTAATTAAACATGTAATAAATAAATAAATTAAAAAATTGAAAACTTTTGAAACAAGATCTATAAATACATATGAAACTATTGTGCTGACCAGTGATGGGTGTACAGGGTGAGGATGGTAGATATTAACAGAAATTAAGGCCTGGAGTGCATCTAGTCTACAGGATGTGTTGATATGCCAATTCCCACCTGCGGAGTTCAGATTGGAAGGTAGTGTCTGGAAGTACTCTAATGGCTCTGACTGTGAAGCAGTTATTAAGGTCGTGGGTGTTGTGAGTACTGGCATGGTGAGCAACAGGGAGGTCCAGGTTTTGGGAGGGAAGTGTTTGTCTGTGCCTATTCATTCTGATGGATAATGAGTTTGAGGTAAGGTCAATGTAGGAACTTTGACAGTGGAGGCAGGTGAGCTGGTATATGAGATGGGAGGTTGTACAAGTGGCATGACCTATCATGGGGTAGATTTCACCAGTAGTAGGGTTGCAATAGGGTGTGGTAAGTGGATGCATACTGCAAGTTTTGCAACAGGGTCTCTTACAAGGGAACTATCCAAACAGTGGTTTAGGTGCATCATAGGGTTGATATTTATGTACTAGTATTTTATATATATATATATAGATATATATATATAGATTAGGTGGTCTGCTGAGAGGTGACATGGGGTGTGGTGGGAAGGATAGTGGGAAGAATGCGGCACATATTAGGAAAGGATCTGAGAAAGTCGCAGCCCAAACGAAGAATCTCGTTTAGCGATTCCAGGCCAAGGAAAAACTGGTTGAGAAAAACAGGGTTATGGTTGGTTTTGGATTGTTTGTGTCAGTGTGGTGGACAGTTCCTGACTCTTGATAGCTGTTTTTGAACTAGTTCTGGAGGACAATTCTGGTTTATGAGTGGCCGGGTAAGGTTGTTGGAGTAGAGAGTAAAGGATTCGTGATTAGAGCAGATGGTTTTGCCTCAAATGGGTAGGCTGTATGGGATGGAACGTTATGTATGATATGGATGGCAGCTATCAAAATGGAGATATTGTTGTAGGTTAGTGGGCTTTATGTACAGAGATGTCCACATCCAGAAGAGTGATATCAGTCTGAGAGTAGGATCAGGTGAAGTTTAGGGAGGAGATGTTATTCGGTGAGTTCAAGAAGTAGGTTTTCCCCGTGGGTCCAGATCATAAATATGTTATCTATATACCTAAACCACATGGTGGGTTGTCGGGTAACCTTTTGAGGAAAACGTTCCTCTAGTCTGCCCATGTAAAGGTTGGCATAGGAAGGTGCCATGCTAGTGCCCTTGTTTCTGATGATAAATCTGAGACTGGAAGGAAAAGAAATTTTTGGTAAGGATGAATTGAGCCAAAGAAGTGAGGGAGACGAGTGGTAGGGAAGGTGCATGGGGGACGACTGTCGAGGTAATGCTCTATGGCACTGAGACCCCTGGCCATGGGGATGTTGGTGTAGAGTGATGATACATCAATAGTGACCAGGAAGCAACCTGCTTGTAGGGGCTGTTGACAGATGCTCTAAAAAGTGGGGGGTGTCTCTGACATAAGATGGAAGGGCCTGGACGAAAGGTGTAGGTGCTGGTCAACGAATGCAGAAATGCGTTCTAGGGGAGACCTGAAGGCAGCAACTATAGGGACGTCCCGGATTGCCCACAGAAGATACAGGGTGCGGGTCTGGGGGGGACTTAGGGGGTCTTAGGGGTCAGAAGGCAAATGGAATGATGTGAAAGGCCCCCAAAACCTGGATCTCCCTGTTGCTCTCCATGCTAGTACTCACAACACCCACGACTGTAATAACTGCTTTACAGTCCGAGCCATTAGAGTACTTCCAGACAGTACCTCCCAATCTGAACTCTGCAGGTGGGAATTGGCATATCAACATATACTGCAGATTAGACATCCTCCAGGCCTTAATTTCCATCAATATCTTCCATCCTCACCCTGTACACCCATCACTGGCCAACACAATAGATTCATATATATTTATAGACCTTATTTCAAAATTTTTCAATTATTATTATTATTATTTTCCATTTTAATCTTTCTTGTGATTTATACTTGTGGTTACATTATCGTTGTTTCCACCACTACCTCCGACTGTCAATTTCATTCTATGAGTAGCTGTGTCGAACACAAGGTTTGTGCATGCTCCGCTACTTACGTCTGTTAACTTGACAAAGGGTTTTAACCCGAAATATTGTATTTTTTATGTTTGTGCATTATTTACTGTTGCTGCTGCCCTCCTCCCTTCAACTTTGGTGAGTGTTGGGTGTATTTTATCTGTCGTTTCCGTATAGATTCATTATTATTTATTTCTTGTGTCCAGGACATTACAAGTTAAAAAAATTAATATTAAGCTTATGGATTGTAGAACACAATTAAATGGAATGTGACCAGAATTCTGCAATCCTAATGGCCTTCTCATTTGCCCTAATAAGGTCGTCGATAGTGCAGGTTTCAGGTGGATTCCTGCATACAAGATGATGTGGGTCCTGCAGCTCACAAACATTCACGTAGTTCGTTTTCATTAGTGTAACCCCATTTTTTTATATTAAATCTGCATCTGGTCACTAAAGTTCTTAATGTATTTAGTGCCTTCCATATGGTATATGGCTGATTACACCCGTGGCTGGTGCCTCTTTGATATTCCTCCAGTGTCCTTCATTCAACAAATTTCAGCATAGTTCTACATGGTGTGCTCCAGGTGAAGATGTTATGGCTGTAGTTGACTGTAAGAAGCTCTTTCTTGACTTTATCCTTGCGGGTTGAGGTTCGTGTCCAAACAAAGGGGGTCTGTTTCCGCTTCTCCATCTGTGCAGCTGTTTCCTTCAAATGTCAGGTGGTGCTATACCCATGATTTGGTATATTTTGCTGACAGGAGTTGGTTTCAGGCAACCTGTTATAATGCAGCCAGTATCATTCAGTGCTATATCAACCTGCCTAGCATGTGCAGAGTTTTGCCAAACTGGTGCTGAGTATTCTGCTGCAGAGAAACTGAGTACCAGGGCGGATGTAAGAAGCACATTTGGCTGTTCTCCCCAGGAGGTACTTGTAAGTTTTCAGATGATGTTGTTCCGGGTGGATACTTAGAGTTTCAAATCCTCACAATGGGCTTTGAGCCATCAAGCTTTACTTGCAGATATTTTGGAGTACCACAATGTAATAGTTGTTGTTCCCTCCAGTTGATGTTCAGCTTCCTTCTTGCTTCCCTGTTTCTCAGGTGGAATGCACAGACCTGCATTTTTCCAGGGTTGGACTTCAAGTG
Organism: Vandiemenella viatica; assembly: GCA_031002005.1. NCBI lineage: Eukaryota > Metazoa > Arthropoda > Insecta > Orthoptera > Morabidae > Vandiemenella > Vandiemenella viatica. The sequence continues at coordinate 64,514,057 of CM061921.1, read as the reverse complement.
ATTAGCATCATAATATTTGGCCATATCCTCAAGAGATGTTGTCAGTTTCACCTCCACCACCTCAAAGGTGCAATTGAACTTAAATTGCTGTGTCATCAGCATAAATGAATGCTCTTGTTCCAGGAATAATTTGTTGGTCATTTGTATACATGTTTTACAAGAGCGGGGCCAGCACACTACCCTTAGGGAGGCCATTCTTCCAAGTTCTCTAGCGACTCTTCTTAGTGTGGAGGGTGACGTAAAACCTTCTGTTTTGTAGTAAACACTGCAGGACTTGTGTAAGATGATATCTTTTGTGGTGGAGTATACTTTACTTATCAAAATTTTGTGGTTGACTGTATAATACGCCGCTGTGAGATCGATGAATGCCACACCCCTAACCTTTCCTCTTTCATACCCATCCTCTATATACTGTCAGGTTAAGAATTAGACTGCAGCATGACCGATCAGGTCGAAAACCAGCCTGTTCCTTTATGAGCATTTTGTCAGTGCACTGTGAGATATGATTGAGGATCAATCTCTCCAAAACTTTGTATAATGACAAAGGAGTGAAAGTGGTCGGAAGTTTTTTTTGGATCTGTTGGTTCCTTTCCAGGCTTTAGCAGTGCCACAACTTTGGCTTTCTACCAGATCTTTGGGATCTGTAAGTTGGAGATGCAGGCATTCATTAAATTCAGGATCCCCTGCTTTGTAGCTGACACAAACCTTTTAATTTGCTCTGTTCTCAGGTCATCTAAGCCTGCAGCTTTAATCTTCAAATACTGCAAGACGGCTTCCAGTTCTACCAATGTGAATGGCTTCCCAAGGTGGTCTTGCTCGTCAGAGTGTCTTTGGAGCTTTCTATTTTCAGGTCGTCTTCTATTCTTTCCACTCAGCAGCAGTTGGTGTGCTATTTGATTTGGACTAACTTTAAGGAGGCTAGGCGGAGTGCTACTTGGATCACTATTGAGGTTCTTCAGTAATTTCCAAGCCTTACGACTGTTCTGTTTCATGTGTAACTCAGACATTATATTGCACCATTTATCTCTTCTGGCAGTAGATACATTGTGTAGGAGATCCCCTGTCTGTATGGTTTCTTCAGAATAAGGATCTTCTTCATATAGGTGCCCACATATCTCAAGAAGAAATTATTTGCTGGAATTGTCCAGAATGTTTCTCAAACCAATCGTGAATGATTTTGGCCTGGTGACATGGCTCATTTTCATTATGGAAAAGTCCATTGCTGTTAGGGAACATTAAGGCCATGAATGGATGCAAATAATTTCCCAGGTAGCTGAACGTAACCATTTCCAGACAATGGTCAGTTCAGTTTGACCAAAGGTATATACCATGTAAACACAGCGGGTTTCAGTCGTTAAGTAGATGTGGTCAGCCACTGCATTGTTCATGGCGGAAGGTAATGCTGGAAATTACATATTCACGGCACACTCTTGACAATGTGAATCAAGGAATGCTCAATTTACGAACAATTTCTGATTTGGAATGCCCCGTGCGTCTAGCGCCAACCATCATTCCACTTTCAAAGTCTGTCGATCATGTCGTGTGGCTATAATCACATTAGAAAACCCTTTCATGTGACTTTCGAGAGTACTAATAAAAGACCCGACACTGCATGGCACAGTCATACGTTTTTTTCCGTAGTGCTACTGCTATCTGGATATTTCCATCTTCCTATCCCATGAATTTTGGCAGTTATGTCTAATAAAAAAATCATTACTATTCCTATTTCCCTAAAACTACCTTCAACAGATATATGTACGGGATATTTTAACTGACACATTTATGTTTCAAACCTCTTTAGAGGTATTCAGATGGCCAGTCAAATGTTACACATTCCTCCAAGCTTACAGCCTGGACTATGATTCTGGCTGTAAGTCTCCTGGGTTCGATTACTGCAGTAAACTCCAGCACTTTGGGAAGATATCCTCCTGGAAAACATGAGGTACTTTAGCAATCACTCAAAAGAAAGCCTTTTCTGGGAAAACCAGAGGTGATTCCAGCCATTCATGGTGGACGTCTTTATCGATTCCCGCACTTAACTCTCTTCTGTTCCAGATATTTTTGTTTTTTCAATTGATGTGGCTGTTTATGCATTTTTATTTAGTAAGTGTCATAGTCTCTTTGAATGTAATGTGCTGAAAATCCTTAGCCCTTTCAAAGTTGCTGTGAGATCCACATCTCAGCTGTTATTCACATTCCTACACAAAGTACTCGGTGTGCTTTCCTCTACACACTTGACCTGCTGGTTGGTGAAAATCCACATTTATACAGAAAGGTGCTGTATGGTCCATTACCGGTTTTGTCTGGGATTAGCCCTAGAGAAGGTTGAAAAAATTCCATGTTGATTCTTTCAGCTACAGATGGTAACATGTCATATAAGTTCTACAAATAGTTTTACTAGGGTCCCACTCATTTTGCCATCCCTCAATCAACACAATCTAAAATTCCTTCTTTGTGATTACCTCTTTTCCAATTATCCACAAACCTATCTTTCTCAGCCAATACATAGCTCCTGGCCTCCTAACATCTAGGTCCAGTTATTGTTGATGTCGAAGCTGCTGTTAATGTTGTGTGAAATGTGATGGTAAGTCTAATTAGTATTGTTCTTTGAAGTCACCAGATTTTCTCCCTTGCCTTTACCTCCTGCAGGTGCTTGGCGCAGATGCTTGCTGCATAGCCGATGATGGATGCAATTATGACATTGTGATATGCTTTCATTGCCATGGCAAGGATTTTAAACAGTCTCTTAATCTGTACTTATAATTTAATTCATTGCCTTTAAATGTCTTCCACAGATCTCCAAATGGGCACGTAAATTTAGGCCTTCACCCAGCTGCAGGCCCAAGTATCTGCTTACTTTTTGGTATTTTCGCATGATCTATCTTTGTGATAGAATTTCTACTATTATTACTATTACAATTACTCCGCGATTCACCAAAAGTGTTTGTTTCTAAAGACCATGTAATGTGTATTATTTGGCGTGAGTTTCAGTTTCACTTCAACCAGTAGGTACAGCTGTATTAAAAAAAAATGCAATAATTGTGGGGAAGAATAGTTAAAAACCTTATTTCGATTTTAGGAAAATTGGTTATGCGCCTTACATAGATGGATTAAATATCTAATTGAACAAAATCCATGTAAACCTAAAGTTCCATGGCATAGTTGCACGTTTTACTAAATGTTTGGTTTTGGGCTGGTTTTTATGGAAGTAATCTTTTTTTTGTCTCATTTTTACTGCCAGGCCCTAAAGTTTTTTGGTAACCTCATCCTTGGTCATTTATAGTTTACTTGCTCAAGTTTTTGTCCCATATCTTGTATCAGTTGATGGCTAAAATTGTGCTTGATGGTAAATTTTGCCGAATGTTACAGTAATTTTCTGTGTTTGACTTTTGTTGTGGGACATCAGATATTTTAATAAATTTGTTTTGAGTAATTTGCAATTTTCTTTACCAAATGTCTGATGACATGCTATACAGCCCCGGTTCATATAAACAGTCGCCATAGTAAATAATGTACACATATTTTAAGTTTCATCTTATACGGAAACTGTTCAGTCAGTCTGAACATAAATTAGGAACTCCTTGAATGTGGCAGTCCAGGTGTATTTCTTGTGAAAAATTAAAGTCACATCATTGGATGTCCATACTAATGACAAAAGTTTGTTGATCAGGTTCTGTACTCTACGATTACACAGCTTCTGTTTAACATTACTTAAAAACTATATGATTGTATTATGTGTACATACCACATGATGGCCAATGTTAATATGATTCTGTGACAATTTCTGGTAGTAGGCACAGGGTTCAGTGGTGAATAAAGCTTCACCATCCATTACTTGGTCAGTATGGTAGGAAAGGGATGTAGAGTTCCTAATCACTGTATTGTGCATCAAAATCCTGTGTTAAGTTCCAAACCTCTCTTTTTTCAGGAATGAATTTAGCCATTGCCTTTTGGAGGAACCATCCTAGCATTTGCCTTGAGTGGTTTCAGTAAATCATGAAAAACCGAAATCTGGATTTGAGCCTGCACACACCACTGGATGTTACTCCTCACCCATTGGGCTCAGTCCAAACCTCTTCACTATGCAAATGGGGAGAGGAATGAAAACAATTTTTATGGTAATCATCCATCAGATAGTGATAAACTTGGTGAATCTTGGTCATTTTCAGGAGAAGGGGGCTAAATTGGTCGACACCAGATTTAGCTCTCTTCCTTCTTCCAGCTGTCACCTATTGTGTGTGACATGTAATTCATTATTCATGCTGATTAGTGGAAAGTTAGTGGCTACAAAGAATTTAAATGACTTCTGAGGTAATTGTTGAGTTTCTTAATTGTTTGCCATCTTTTTAAGTTTTAGCATTTCCATAATTCATATTACTTGTTTCTGTAATTGCAGCAGGATTGTATTCATCTCCAAACAGCACAGTTCAGTTATTAAGTAATAAAATCGTCAATATTAGAAACTTCACATATATCTGGATGCAGTATGATGACAGAACAAAATACAAACCTGTAAATTTTAATGAGTATTGTTATATTTACATCACATATTTTTATTTATATACCAATATTATGTGCAGCAAAAATGAGATAGAAATACCTGATCCAAGTCATCTGAAATGGACTATACATAGCATTCCCTTTGAGAGTATACTCATTGTTACACATAGCTGACTTGTTACAAAATATCAGATAAGATTCCAGAAAATTTCTTCACATTTTTGTAAAATCTACTATGTTCACAGGAGAAATATTAAAACAATATAATGAGTAAATTTTCTTTGCATTTTATTGATGCATTCAGATCATATCTTCAAGTTAACCATTTTGGAACTGTAAACAGAAATAATTATTGCATAAGTCACACTTTTCTTTCTACTGGCACAGGTTAGCGATGACAAGTGTTTGATCCCTAGTCTGATCGCCCAGATTTTACTTTTTCATGGTTTTCTGTAATCTGATGTCAACTAACGCTAAAATTCTGAAAAAAAAGGTTTTTAACCATTCAGGTATGAGCTTATTCAACAGTTTTTCTCAGATCGTAGAAAGGCCTGCAGATGATAATTACATAGACTTTGAATTTGATTTGAAAACCAACCTTCCTGTTGTCCTTTAGTAACTATGGAACAATTTGCATCTAGAACACACATATATGTGTACCATTATGCATTTTGGTAGTGACCATAGGACTTGTAAATTCTGTTTTATATCTCGATATTTTTTAGATCTACACTCCTGGAAATTGAAATAAGAACACCGTGAATTCATTGTCCCAGGAATGGGAAACTTTATATACACATTCCTGGGGTCAGATACAACACATGATCACACAGACAGAACCATAGGCACATAGACACAGGCAACAGAGCATGCACAATGTCGGCACTAGTACCGTGTATATCAGGGGTCCCCAAACTTTTTACCCCGTCGACCCCTTGATACGATATTTGCCTTCTTATCGACCCCCACAAGTATTTAATAAAAACATTAAATCATTTTTTGGCATTTCTGATGCTAGGCAATAAGGAAACCTGCATAACAGCTCAACGAAATAATTTATAAAATCCACCCAATAAACTTAACAGAAAAACGAGATACGTCCCACTATTATTATAATCTCAAAAAATAGGAACAAAACTATGGATAGATGGAATAAATTTGAAATAAAGACCTACCAAAAAGAACAGATGGTTGTTGTACTGTTTTAACTTGTCACATATTTCATCATTTACTTTACATGACTTTGCAAACAGACGAGAATTGAGAGGATGAACCTTAATTTTATTTATTGGCCTGATTTTTAGTAGAATATTCCTATTTTTTCCTGTACAGTTTAATTGATCCTCTTTAGTATTAATCGACCCCCTTTCGACCCCTCTGTATTAATCGACCCCCGCAGTTCTCTTATCGACCCCAAGGGGTCGGTATCGACCCCTTTGGGGACCCCTGGTGTATATCCTCCTTTCGCAGCAATGCAGGCTGCAATTCTCCCATGGAGACGATCATAGAGGTGCTGGATGTAGTCCTGTGGAACGGCATGCCAAGCCATTTCCACCTGGCGCCTCAGCTGGACCAGCGTTCGTGCTGGATGTGCAGACCGCGTGAGATGACGTTTCATTCAGTCCCAAACATGCTCAATGGGGGACAGATCCGGAGATCTCGCTGGCCAGGGTAGTTGACTTACACCTTCTAGAGCACGTTGGGTGGCACGGGATACATGTGGACGTGCATTGTCCTGTTGGAACAGCATGTTCCCTTGCCGGTCTAGGAATGGTAGAACGATGGGTTCGATGACGGTTTGAATGTACCGTGCACAGTTCAGTATCCCCTCGACGATCACCAGAGGTGTACGGCCAGTGTCGGAGATCGCTCCCCACACCATGATGCCGGGTGTTGGCCCTGTGTGCCTCGGTCGTATGCGGTCCTGATTGTGGCGCTCACCTGCACGGCGCCAAACACGCATACGACCATCATTGGCACCAAGGCAGAAGCGACTCTCATCACTGAAGACGACACGTCTCCATTCGTCCCTCCATACACGCCTGTCGTGACACCACTGGAGACGGGCTGCACGATGTTGGGGCGTGAGCAGAAGACGATCTAACGGTGCGCGGGACCGTAGCCCAGCTTCATGGAGACTATTGCGAATGGTCCTCTCTGATACTCCAGGAGCAACAGTGTCCCTAATTTGCCGGGAAGTGGCGGTGCGGTCCCCTACGGCACTGCATAGGATGCGACGGTCTTGGAGTGCGTCCGTGCATCGCTGCTGTCCGGACCCAGGTCGACGGGCACGTGCACCTTCCGCCGACCACTGGCGACAACATCGATGTACTGTGGAGACCTCGCGCCCCACATGTTGAGCAATTCGGCGGTACGTCCATCCGGCCTCCTGCATGCCCACTATACGCCCTCGCTCAAAGTCTGTCAACTGCACATACGGTTCACGTACACACTGTCGCGGCATGCTACCAGTGTTAAACACTGAGATGGAGCTCCGTATGCCATGGAAAACTGGCTGACACTGACTGCGGCGGTGCCCAACCGCTGCGCAGCTAGCGCCCTTCGACGGCCAACACTGCTGTTCCTGGTGTGTCCGCTGTGCCGTGCGTTTGATCATTGCTTGTACAGCCCTCTCATAGTGTCCGGAGCAAGTATGGTGGGTCTTACACACCGGCGTCAATGTGTTCTTATTTCAATTTCCAGGAGTGTAAATATTAGAATGATGACAGAAGAAAATACAATCAGCCTGTACATTTTAATGAGTAGTGTTATATTTATATCATATATTTTTATTTATATATGTGAGAATGTTTCATTCATCCTTGTTATATATTCCTGCAATTATCCTTTGCTGAGGCCTATAAAACCTTAAGGGTTGGGAGAAATAGTCATTTCAAGAAATACAAATTATTAAATTCTTTCACCTTGACTCTAGGTGATGTTATTAGTGGTCTATTAAACGTGATATTTATAGAAAACTTTTGCTATAATCGCTCTCTACAAGTGGTTAGCTATAAAATGCGGACTCACCATCTATTTTTAAAGCCAAGCATTTTTTATGTCATCCTTATATTGGCCAATGTAATTATCTTATGCATTGTAAATGGTTCTGGAACACATGTAAATAAATAGTCTTAGGATTTTCTTAGATGAATGGGAACTGTCATATTTTAATTGCTTTAGAAGTGTACAATAATGTGTGGTACACGTTGTGTACAATATGTTTCATATAGCAGATGATAATTCTTATGTTTGTTTTTATTGATGTTTTATTAGAAATATATAATGCTTCACAGAAAGCTACTATACAAACAGTTCTTTAGTCATATTGTGACCAGTATGCAAATTGATTACCTGCTTCTTTAATAACAGAACTATCTGCAGTGCTCAAAGGATGGAGGGTGTTTGCGTCTTTCTAATATGCACAAAAATTCTATATAATGCAATAGAGTAATAAGTGGGATTATTCATCAGTGATGATTCTTATTATCTGCAATACAAGAAAAAGAATGATTGCTTACTGCTACAGAAATGGTCTGTTGCTTTGATTTTTTGATTTTTTTTCTGCATGTTTAAATGCATGACAGACCTATTGATTCGAGTTACTGCAGAAAATTAATGTCGGATTCTCTTCTCCAAACACAAATACTATTTTGTGTCTGTTTACTGCGCAAGTGTTTCTCAACGTCAATCACTGTGTTATGTCTGGATGGAAGTAGTACTGGTTATCAGCTGTTGGTAATATTGATACTGTTAGTAATTGTATGTATTGTTCCACATATATAGTAACTAACATGATATAATATGTAATTGCAGATTACAGTGGAAACTTATTATGCAAATTGGTCTGTAAGAAATTAACTGGTTATTATATGCTGGCAACAAGTGTATATACTGTTCCACATATGTAGTAACTTACATGGGGAAATTACAGTGGATACTGATTATACTAATAGGTTTTTAATCAGCTAACTCGTTATGAATTGCTGGTAATGTAATTGATATTGTTAATAAGTGCATCTACTGTTCCACATCCCCAAGATGTTCTCACATGGGATCAAAGAGAACTTATCTCTATCTATCTATCTAAAATCAGTACTTGAAATTCCATCATTAAATGTGGACACCGATTAAACTGTTGCAACATATTCACTGTCTTCCACAAAGATAGTAATATTTCTTTTTATCCTAAATGTTTTAATGTTATTTTATACAAGCATGCTCCTCAACCAAAAGGAGGCATAGTAAGGATGGTATCAGAGGTAGAAACCAGAAAGTTAGTATATTTTGCATATTTTCAGTACCTGCTCACTTATGGCATCTCATTCTGGGGGAACTCATCACAAGCACAGAGTGTATTTAAATTGCAAAAGCGTGCTGTAAGAACTATTTGTGGAGCAAGCCCACGGACATCGTGCAGAAATCTATTTAAAAACCTAGGTGTACTAACAATGCCAACACAGTATGTATACTCCGTACTATCATTTGTAGTGGAAAATCCTGAACACTTCAATCTTAATGCTGACATACATAGCAGTAATACTAGGAAAAAATATAATGTTTACATGGATTACAAATCACTATCAATTGTACAGAAAGGGATAAAATTTACTGGATCTTCCTTATTCAGTGTCTTACCAACAGAAATTAAATGTTATCTACAAAAACCCAACTACTTTACGTCCAAACTGAAAGAGTTTCTGCTTCAGAACCGATTTTACTCTGTGAAAGAATTTTCTTCTTGGAATTTGGTAACTAAGAATGACTGATAGAATAGTATATATGTGGTGGATGGAAGGGGAAGGTAAGAAAGTTGTCCACAATTACTAAAATGATATATGGTTTTTCTTACTATTAAAACTTTTGACAAATGAAGTAATTACACTGTTTACAAAATTCACTCATATATAGTCATGGGATAGCATTGCTGTGAAAAATTATCATGCTAACAGGTTTTTAAGTAATTGACTGCTAATGAGTTGTTGGTAATATAATTGATATTGTTAATGAGTGTGTGTAGGCCTACTGTTCCGCATAAATAGTAACTAACATGATATAATATGTAGTTGTAGATTACTGTGAAACTTGTAAGGGTAACTGGTTGGTAAGAAAATAGCTGATTATTAGGTGCTGGTAACAAGTGTATACACTGTTCCACATAATAAGTAGTAATTAACTCGGGATTGTATTTGTAGATTACATGGGGTATTGATTATACTAATGGGTTGTAGCTAACTTGTTATCAATGTATAATAATATTATCAATTATATACCTAGTAATATAATTGACATTATTATTAAGTGTATGTACTGTTCCAAATCCCCGAGATTATTCTCACATGGGATCAAAGTGAACATATCTATCTAGGACGGCCAGTTCATTTCCTCCTTACCTAACCTAATCCGGTAATCTTACCGGGTAAACGGAACCTACAGTTTTACGTGGAATCTGAATCACAGAAGCGTTCTGGCGTACTTTGCATTAAACAGCAAACTGCACAGAGGTGAAGGGCCTCTGAAAATCCCCGCCGAGGCAGAGAGACTAACTGGGGACCATTCGATTTCAATTTCAAATCGGACGTCGTAACCACTGAGTTGAGCCTCCGCAGCCGTAGCAGCAGTAGCCAACTTTTTGTGGGTGATTTAAATTGTGCTAGTTTGTCGTTATCTTTGAATATTTCCTGTTTAGGTAGTGTGCCAGTCAGTTGAGCCTCCGCAGCCGTAGCCAACTTTTGTGTGTGATTTAAATTGTGCTAGTTTTTGTCGTTATCTTTGAATATTTCCTGTTTAGGTAGTGTGCCAGTCAGTTGAGCCTCCGCAGCCGTAGCAGCAGTAGCCAACTTTTGTGTGTGATTTAAATTGTGCTAGTTTTTGTCGTTATCTTTGAATATTTCCTGTTTAGGTAGTGTGCCAGTCAGTTGAGCCTCCGCAGCCGTAGCAGCAGTAGCCAACTTTTTTGTCGTTATCTTTGAATATTTCCCTTTTAGGTAGTGTGCCAGTCAGTTGAGCCTTCGCAGCCGTAGCAGCAGTAGCCACGAGCCTTAGCAGCCGTTAGTAGCGGTCGCCGATTTTTGAGTATTCATTTGTAGTCCGGTTTTTGTCTGTTCCAGGTGACATGGCTTGTGCAAAGTGTTCTGGTAGGCGTCTGGTTCTCGAGGAGATTCTTAATACTATGGCGTCTCTTCAAGCGCAGGTATGGAGCATCCTAGACGAGGAGCGGCAGTGCGTCGAAGAAATTCCGCAGCCAACTGTAGTGGAACCGGCAAGTTTTGATTTCCAGATTCCAGTTGCAGAAAACGTCTGGCATCTAGTGGATCGGAGAAAGGCGTCGAAATTCCCAATTAGCCGACGGGAAAATGATACCTTGCCCCTAAGCAACGCGTTTTCTGTGTTGCAGGAGGTTGTGGGTTCAAGCGCGAATGACCCAGAAGAGCAGCAGGGAAGATTTACCCGCAGACCCCGAGCCTTGCCAGGAAAAGGTTTACTGGTCATCGGCAGCTCCAACGTGCGACGGCTGGAGAAACCGCTACGGGAATTAGCCACGAAGAACGGTGCAGATGCTCATACTAACGTTCATTCCGTTTCTCTTTCAGGAGCAACCGTACCACGTGTCATGGAGGCCATTCCAAAAGCGATTAGGGAATCGAACTGCCGTCAGTTAAGAGTAGCAGCGCATGTCGGCACTAATGACTCGTGTCGTGTTTCTGTTCCAGATATAGTTAAATCCATGGACAAGTTGGGCCGAAAAGCGTATGAAGCCGCCCGGGAAAATTCAGTTTCATTACAGTTCTCAATTTGCAGTGTGGTGCCGCGGGTCGATTGTGGGGAGGCTGTGTGGTGGAAGATCTTTAATTTAAATAGTAATTTGCAGGAGCTGTGTCGCAAAAACAACTGGGGCTTCGTCGACCTTCGTCCGATGATAGCTGCCAGCTGGGACGCATTTGACAGGTCGGGCGTCCACTACACACCTAGAATGGCGTCCAAGGTGGCTGCTAAAATTTGGAACCGCCTTAATATGAATTATTTTTTAGGAACAGCGTGAGGCCCGAGGATCCTTCATTTCACCGAAGAGGATGTGCTGATAACATAGAAGCTGGTCCCGGTAGTGATGGCGCGAATAATTTTAATATTACAGCTCCGATTACTTCACCCGTTTACCGTCAGAGTGCGAGTATGAAAAATGCTATTTTAGACACAAATAACAGTACGAAGCAGCTAAGGATAATGATACTAAATTGTCGGAGTATTAGAGGGAAAGTAGCGGATTTTCACGCCTCAGTTGCGACTAATGATGTCGATATAATACTAGGAACCGAGAGCTGGTTGACGCCTGAAGTTTAATCTAGCGAAGTATTTGGCCCTCATTTCAATGTTTTTCGGAAGGACAGAACTGTCTCAATGGGCGGGGGTGTGTTCGTGGCCGTAAGTAAAACCGTTAATTGCTCTGTCGTAACTGAAACGGAAAATTTTTGCGAGTTAATATGGGTCAAGGTAAAAATTGGCAAAAATTTAAAGTTCATACTCGGGTCATTTTATCGACCTCCGGATTCTGATTTGGCTAACGCGGAATACTTCAGAGAGTCGCTTAATAAGATTTACAAAAAATTTCAAGGACATATATTGATCGTGGGTGGTGACTTTAAACTACCGTCGGTTAGGTAGGACACATACACGTTCAGGTTGGGTGGAAGAGATAGGTTAATAACCGAAACGTTCCTAGAATCATTTGCAGAAAGATCTCTTGAACAGATGGTCGAAGAGCCAACACGGTGCGACAAAGATTCCTCGTCCATTCTGGATCTTTTTCTAATTAGCAATCCTGATATTGTAGATAAAGTTTGTATAGAAGACGGTATAAGTGATCACAAGGCGGTTGTGGTAACGTTAAACTCTAGTCTGAGTTTGAAGCATGACAAAGAGAAACTCGTGTTTTGCTTCGATAAGGCAAACGATGCGGGTATGGTTGATCACTTTGCGAAGAATTTTGAAACGTACATGCTAAATACAAATGTTGAGGAACTTTGGTTTAATTTAAAAGAATTAATATGGACCGGTTTAAACCAGTTTGTTCCTAAGAAGTGTATTAAGGTCAGTAATAACTTCCCTTGGTTCTATAGGGAAGTGAAACGTTTGCTCAGGAGGCAAAGGCGTTTACATGCCGCGGTGAAAAATCGGGGGACTCATCTAATCGTGCTAAATTAGTCCAGTTGCGTGCGGAAGTGCGTAAGGCAATGCGCGATGCGTTTAAAGAATTCCAAGCTAGGAATTTATCCGAAGATCTCATTACTAATCCAAAAAGTTCTGGTCGTATATCAAAGTAATAAGAGGCTCTCGTAAGGTTATGCCGTCGCTGATTAAAGAAAATGGTGAATTATCAGAAACAAGCGTAGAGAAAGCAGAAATTTTGAATGATATATTTAAAAAGGCTTTCACGATAGAAAACTCAGAGGAGATACCGATATTTAATAATCGTACCGACAAAATTATGAATGATCTCGCTCTTGATGTCGAGGGAATAACTAAACTGCTTATGAATGTAAAAGGCTCCCGGACCAGACGGTATTCCTACAAGATTCTACTCAAGATACGCAAAGGAAATTGCACCGTATTTGATGAAATTGTATACCGTCTCTCTGGATCAAGGAAAAATACCAGCCGAATGGAAGACCGCTATCGTAACTCCAGTGTTTAAAAATGGGAATGTTAATGATCCTCAGAATTATAGACCGATCTCGTTAACTTCAATATTTTGCAGGATTTTAGAACATATCATCTATTCAAATGTCATGCGGTTCTTGGATGAAGGTGAGCTTTTAAATCCAAATCAACATGGATTCAGAAAAGGCTGATGCTGCGAAACACAACTTGCACTTCTAATTCACGACTTGTGCCGAATTATGGATGAGCAATCCCAGGTTGATTTGGTTCTATTAGACTTTAAAAAGCTTTCGACACTGTGCCTCACACTAGGTTACTTAGGAAACTTCGCGGTTACGGCATATCTAGACAAATATGCGACTGGGTTGCAGACTTCCTGAAGGACAGAACACAGTGTGTAGTTCTCGACGGTGAGCGTTCATCACTTACTGAAGTGGGGTCCTGGATTTCCCCAGGGAAGCATGATAGGGCCTCTGTTCTTTCTCATATATACAAGTATTAATGATTTGTGTGACATAATAAGGGGGATGAAAAGATTATTTGCCGATGATGCTATTATTTTTCGTGAAATCAAAACCCAGGAAGACTGTGCTTTGTTACAAGACGATATTATGAAAATAATTGCATCGTGTCAAGACTGGCAGTTGGAGTTAAACGCTAAAAAGTGCCAAGTCATGCGTGTAAGTAAAAAGGTGACACCATTTTAGCTCTGAATATACAATTATTGGTACTGTCCTTAGAATGGTAGATTCCGCTAAATACCTAGGGGTAACAATTTGTAATAATTTGTCGTGGAATGAGCATATCGAGAATGTAATGGGAAAAGCAAATCGTATGCTCCGATTTCTAGGTCGTAATTTAAATCAATGCACTCAGGAAGTTAAATCGATTGTATACAAGTCACTAGTACGTCCTCACTTAGAGTATTGTTGTTCTGTATGGGGGTCCCCATCAAAAGGGGTTAATGGAGGCTTTAGAGAAGGTCCAAAGAAGAGCCGCCCGATTCGTGACAGGTATATATAGTTGGAGGGAAAGCGTAAGTGCGATGTTGAAGGAGTTAGGTTGGGAAGACCTGGAACACCGAAGGCGTTGCTCTCGACGAAAGCTAATTGAAAAATTCACGACAGATATATTTCGGAAAGACAGTCAGCAAATATTGCTACCAGCAACATTCATATCTCGAAATGACCGTGAAAATAAGATAAGAGAAATCAGGGCCAGAACCGATTCATTTCTGTACTCATTTTTCCCACGAGCGATTAGGGAATGGAATAGAACGGATTTACCGGGCTAGTAAACTTAAAATCCGACAGGAGTAGCTTTCGATAAAGCACTCCAGCCATCCTGATCTGGGTTTTCCATGGTTTTCCCGGATCACTCCACGCGAATGCGGGGATGGTTCCTCACAATAGCCCATGGGCGCCTCCTGCCATATCCCTTATAACCCTTCCAAACCATAACCCCTTTCGATAGGTGCAATGCACCCTCCGCCACACACTTTTAGTGAATCGCGGAGTAATAATAATAATAATAATAACATCCAGATTGCTGCTAGGCTGTCATCGTCGGTGTCTTGTCCGGAATTCTGGCATTATTTGCTATGACTTATGCCAATAATAAGGTCTGATGCTTCAGAAGTTCCATTATGATGCTGATGTCGCTGCGGTGTTTACAGGAGGACGGCAGACTGAACTTACGTAGTTGACAAACGTAATATTTCCGTCGATCTAAGAGTCGTGGAACTTTAGCATAATTTTGCAAAAGCAAAACGAACGCACAGTGTTGAGGGGAGTTGATGACGTCTAGGGAAGCCCTATCACGCATGTGTGTACTGGTCAATGAAAACATGAGTTTGGATGTGTGGTTACGGTGGGCAACGATTTGCTTGTTATAAACTAATTTGTGTTGTTTGTAATTTTCTTGAACGCACCCGATGGGATCTCGGTTTCTGCCTGGCTAAGATTTGTCAGCAAGAAAAGAGACATTCGAGACGCACACGAGCAGAAGTATCGCGGTGCATGACAGCGAGGTGAAGTGAGATTCTGTGTACAGTTACGGATTTGACATGTTCTAGTCATGGTCGCGGGGTGACACCCCTTCTGTGCTGTCACGGAAGTTACAAGACACAGCTTCTAGTCACGTGTGTGACTACGCTCTAGTTTATGCATAGTACAAGTGCTTCATACTAGAGATGAAACGGATATCCGGCCGGATACTAGATAGTAGTTATGAAAATTTCATAAAATTTTCTTTAAATTCACAAATGCTAAGTATATAATAAGTCTAAACATAAATAAAAACACTGTCTTCAAATCAAAATACCGTTTATTATAGTTTTTAACATAAAAAATAAATTTTTGTACTGAATGAACACCAATTTCTCTGTAATAAGAGGTAATAATCAGTTTTGCTAGTCCTCGTAAACAAGGCCATGTTCAAAGAAAGTTCTTTCGCTATATACGCTACTGCAAGGCACTGATAAAAAATTCTAGCAAATTTTATCAAATCCGGATACTGTGTCGTATTAGCTGACCACCAAATATACGAGTCACGCTTTCCATTAATTCGAGATGACTTTAAATAAATGTCAGTCTCGCTAGCAGTCAAGTTTTGTTTTTTGTTTTTTTTCTCGCATGACATTTTTATAGATTCCAATAGAATCTTCTGACGAGCTTCACCAAACCCCAGACAGTTTGCCTTGAATCTTGGTTCTACGAAGGTCGGAAACAAGTAGTTTGTATCTTCACTTAAGGAACCGAAACTACTTTTTAATTCAGTTTTCAAAGAGGCTCTAATGTATGTATGGTAAGTCAGGAGTTTTTTTGTGCTTTCTCATCGTTATCTAATTATTATTATTATTTCTTTTTTTAAGTGCAGAAACTTGTGATATTACTTCGGAATTGCAGTAAGGACCAGAACTTGTTATTTTTTTTATTTCTTCAAAGGACTTCATTATCTTAACGCACTTTACCATCAAACACCACTGTTGAAGTGTCAAATTAGTGTGCATTCTGCGATCAGCCACATATAGAGATATAGCCCTTTTTTTTCCAACAGGAACTTTGTAATATAAAAGGTAGAATTCCATTTCTTGCTGATATCTGGCACTAGCTGACGGTAGGGTAAATCTTTCTTCTTGAATCACGAGCAAGGAGCAACATTTCTGTAGCTAAGCCCGAACGATTGAAGTGCGTAACAAGACATCTACTAGTAACAATCGCTCCTGCCTCTTCAGGCTTGATGCTCAATGGCTCAGTTAAAATTCTCAGCAAATTGATGAAACATCTTGCAGAAGCATACTCAGCCACGCTTACACCCTTCACCATGTTGGCACCATTGTCATGAATGAGTAAATGTATTTTGTTTTGGTCAATAGCCCAACAATTTGCGATACTCTTAAGCTTCCTTGCTATATTTTCTCTAGAGTGAGAACTAAGGAAATCCTTCATAGCAAAAACTCCTATGTTCTAGTTTGACTTCAGAAGATACCCCATGTCCCCATGATCTGTGAAATTCAGGATTATTGTGTACTTAATAATTTTTTTTGCGTCGTTTACATCGGATGTTTCATTTTCAAATGGTTTATCATGGCAGAGGTATCTGGTCGAAGACAGAAAAAAATAAGTCATTGCGTTTTCTTTAAGTCCATTTGATTCAATCTTCACGTCAAAACGTGCCTCACGAATATTAATTCAAAACTGAAATCTTATTATCATTATTTATATCAAAATATTCCAAAATAGGCGATCCTTTCTTTACTGACGACATTTTTATTTTTCCTAACCTGAAATAACAACGTTCAGCCGGATATTCGACTGCCGATTATCCGTCTATCCGGCTTATAGGATGGCCGGATAACCGGTATCTGGTATCCGGCCAAACAGCTATCCGTTTCATCTCTGCTTCATACAGCCTCGCCTATGAGACGTGTCATAAATGCTTTGTTTCTACGTCAGATGACTATCCGAGCTTGTGTTTCGCAGCTGCTGTGTGGTTTTGGTCTCGCATAAGGCCGCGAGACGTAATTTATCGAAAGTTTAATACCGGTACCGCTCTGCAAGATTTCCAGTTCCCATTATCAAGCCAAACATGAAGGAAGGAAGGGTGTCTTCTGTTATCAACCGGTAACGGTTAATGTGAATCAGTAATCTTCACAGGTGCAATAGTTAATGTAGCTGCTAAGTTAATTAGTCACATGTTGGGCACATTATAACCTCTTGCCTCCTAAGATTAACGCAGGATTTAGGCCACCAGTTTTACTGTAACCAAATACACCACCTAGCTAGCTCTCCCTCTTATCTATCCCAACTGCTCTGCATCACGGCTAAAGGATTGGCCGTGTATTTTACTTCTGACAAGTGGCAACCAATTGCTTACTGTGGGCTGACAGATAAATCCTTCTAATTAAACCTAAGACTTGCAACGATCTTACAACGATTGACTGGCACTGTAGAAAAAGTTCAGAGAAGAACCGCTCGATTTTTGGCGTCTTTTCACAACCCTTTCGAAAGGGTGGGCAGAACCAAGTCTAAATTGAGAGTTCATTTTGGTAGCTATAGAAAGCAAATGTCACGCCGAGAAAAATATTTTTTCTTTTGGGTGAACCGTCCATAAACAAAGCAATAAAAGTAATTTTTGTTGGCATTATTTAGCGGTGCGCAGAACTATTCGCTGCTAATTGCCGCTTGCGATTGGTCGTGACTAGTGTTGCAAACTGAAAAAAAAAAAATTTTCAGCTTTGTGAAAAAAAAAACATGAAAAAAAGAACATAGCACCCTTGGTTTTTTTTCTATTTTTTTTTTTTTTTCAGAAAACAATATATTTGATAAATTATAGTTTTATTTACGGAACTTACATTTTACAAGTGTGTTTTAAATTTTATTGAATCATATAATGTCTTACATAATGATTCATAAATGTATCTATATAGGTAACATAATTTTATTCATCCTCTATGTCACCCGTTTGGGGGTGAAACCCCCATTTCGAAAATAGTAATCGAAATTAGTGTGATACAAAAAAAAATATTTTTGATAGACTTCTTTTATCCTTTGGTGTCGAAACACGTCTACCTTTAATGTTTTGAATATTTCTTTTTAAGTTGATCTATCGCTTTTTCAAATACGACCCAGTACAGTAGAGTATAATAATATTATTGGCTACACCGCGCGCTTAAACATCGCTCTGTTGCTCCAACAATCACAGGAACTCGTTGTGCTTGCCGTCCGTCACAGTTGTTTGGTTTGTTATGAGCGGCGGTGGATATAATGTAAGTTTTCTTGTTTTAAGAGAGGAAGTTGTAAAATTAAAAGATATATTATATATATCTAAAATTGTTAAAATCATGCTAATTAGGCAGTTAAATTGTAATTCCTCGAAATTATTTCAAGAAAAATGTTAGATTTTCCTTTGGAAAAAAAAAAAAATGCAACCAAGCGTATGTTGGAATACGCGTAGTCTAGGCTTCAAAATTGTTTTGCTTTTTTTAGAATTCTATTAGCTTTCTAGCTAAGATTCACAAGTGCCTTGAAGTATTTTCTAGTAATTTTTGAATTTATCATCTGACAGATTCGAATTGAGTACATTTCGTGTTATCCGATATACACTCTGCGTACCTACCTTTTGTCGACAGTGCACCTATACTCGACATGAAATCGTATCATGTTCGAATTTATGCAAATAAAATGATTCTGAAAACTGCATTAAACTAGCAATACTGTCAGGTTTCGAGTCAATCCGGAAGAGTCCAAGTGTTATCGTCTGTCGGTAATCAGTTTTTGTAGGGTATGTGTTTAAAACAGTCGGAACCGCGTATCTTGCTAGCGAAATCGTAACATTAGTAAGGGGACATCCATAAATTACGTGAGGTGTTTTTTCCGGATTTTCGGACCCCCCTACGGATCGTCTTCGCAACATTTTGAGACCTTTTTTTTTAGGTGTCACCCTCCAAAGCCGGTTACACCCACACTTTTCGACGAAATACTCCCCTAAAATCGACATTCGCGTCATTTTTAAACCCTTTAGCTTAGACAGTCCAACACAATTTTAAAAAATCTCACGTGAAAATTGGTGAGATTTCGCTGGACCTCACCCCTATTTCACCTCACGTAATTTATGGATGCCCCCTAAGCACTTTAACTCTAGGTTCATGTAAGTTTGATATGCTTTCTACTGATTGAGAATATACAATTATGATCGCGATCAAATAAATAAGCGTATGATTCTCTAAGAATTTTCCATCATAAATTTACAGAAGAATATTTCTATTATGGGTAACCTCTTTGTCGAATACAGGTACCTACATTCTTATGGGTTCCTTAAATCGACAGGGATGTCGAACTTCTGTTCCTGAACAAAAATTGAGCTTTTATCATAAACTGAACGAACATTCGAGCCGTTTCAACATCTTTATTTATACGCTACTGAGCGGTGCTAGAAATCTAAAATTTACACGTGGAGATGGGCTTTGATACATATCATATTTAGGAGTCTGTAGCTACTTATTTCTTAGGCGGGTAGTAAAATACTTCACTTGTTAAGTACTTCATGTAAAGGCGGCAGATATCTCAAAAGCATGTTATTTTATTACCTGACCGTTGTTTTTTTTTTATTTTAAATTACGTTTAATTATGATTTTATATTTTATTTATTCCTCTATTTTTATGAAGGAACTTAATGTAGAGTTGCTTCTCTGACTATACAGTATCCCCCAGGGTCTCACAACTTGTGGGGCCCGGATCCTGGGTTTGCACCAATGGGACCCCATCTGGGTCTGGAATTTCTTCTACTTGGATCAAGCTACTTTTGTTAACTTTCCTCTCAATATCCCTTGGTCCTCCAAATACCGAGGTTGTGAAGTCATTTAAATACAGCCTATATTAACGTTTCAATAACAAATGGGTAGCTTTCGACTTTTTTAAATTTACAGAGAAATCTTATGGTCACCCTATAGTTACACTGGCGGAAATTAAAATCACAACACGCATACATGAATGGTAGGATTTTAGGAAACTTTGAAAATATATCCAGCGCCATACCTAAAAGAAATAATAACAAATGGAAATGGATCAGGCTAAGTTATTACCTTTTACAGTTGTCAGTGAGAAATACGCCCAACTTGAGCACCAATACATTCGTGGATCCTTGCCGGCATTGACACAGCAAGTGTTCGGATGTCTTCTTGGTGTATGTCTCACTACTCGTGCATGTCTTTTGCAGTCAATTATTGCACAGTTTGTGCTGGGTGACCATGTGATCTAATGTGTCTACTTCTGGTATCCTAAAATTCTTTATTTGGGACAAATCTGGGGACCGTGCTGTCCATATTGTGATCGAAACTCCTTGCAAGGCTTGTGTGACGATGGCCGCAGTATGAGGACGGGCATTATCTTGTTGGAAAATGCGATTCGGATGTTGAACATGTAGGGTATCACAATAAGATACAGTACCACGTCCACATAGTGATGGGCTGTCATTGTCTTCAACAACAGCCGACTCAGTCATGCTATCGAAACTGATTGCCACCAAAACATGACACCGGTGGCGGCACTTGCGTGAGGTTCTGAAATCACAGCAGATAAGCCGTTTCTCCACTAAGCCTGCAAACATGTCGTCGATTATCACTTTGCCACAGACAGAATCGAGACTCGTCTCTAAACACAAATGTACGCCATTCACATGTGCATTTGTGTTTCGCATTACACCGGGGTAGATGATGATGGCAATGAAATTAGATTAATGGGACACAATGCACAGGGGCCAGAGAGTGTAACCCAGATTCAAGCAATTTGTTTAAAATCATCCGGGGAGGGATGCATGGGCGCCGGGAGGGGGGTGAACTTGCACCCCCCTGACATCCCGGGTCGCCGTCTGGGCAGTAGTAGAGCTAAAAAAAAAAAAAAAAAGGTCGCCCAACTGGTAAATTTTTGGGCCGATTGGGTGGGGGGCACCAATGCAGCCCTGGTGCACCCCCCTACATCCCGGGTCGCCGTGTAGGCAATAGTAGAGCTAAACAAAAGAAAAAAAGGTCGCCCAGCCCGGAAATTTTTGGGCCGATAGGGGGGGGGGGCACCAATGCAGCCCTGGTGCACCCCCCCCAGAAGCAATCCTGCCGGCGCCCATGGAGGGGTGTGACTATGTGTAACCACTACTTGGATCTGGCCTGCAGTCAACCATCTGCCAGCAACAGCCACCCACACCATTTGGCGGTCTTCACGTGCTGTTATCCATCTGTATGGACCCATACCTGCTCTAGGAGTATTGCCTTCTTTCATCCACTGTGTAACAAGTTTGTATACTGACATTTCACCATATGATGCACCCTTTAAAAACTTATCAATTCTCCGACCTCTCTCACTGTTAGACATTTGGGTGTAGAGAGTTGTCACTCTTCGCCTTGGCATACTTAGACAACAAAAACTTGTGGGCAACAACGTGTCATGTGACACCACACTGTTCGCCACTTATACGCTAAAAATATTTAAAAAATAGCAATTTATATAATATATAGCACCGTAATTCTCACATTATTACATATAAAACTTTTAATTTTAAATCATTTAATACTCTTCATGAGGGCATACTTGGGGCCAAATTTCATTCGTTTATCACAACACCGTCTGGGTGCTGGGATTTTAATTTGCACCAGTTTGTGTATTAGTTGCTAAGTGTAAAGGTCGAACTACACTTTGCCAATACTGGTCTGTACCGTAACCTAAAGACAGCCGGCCGAGTGACGGCTCGCCCCCTCGCGTCCACACTTTTCCATAGCTCGCCCGTGTTCCTACCCGGTCTTTAGTCTCCTTTAACGTTTACAAGTGATTGTTTCAGGGAATCAGTGTTGGGGATGACAGGTAGGTTTGACACCCTACTTTATTATAGAGTACTGTACTTTATTCTGCACAGTTTTGGTACGAATGTACAGTACATTAAAATACTTTTTTATCTGAAGCACGTAATCACCTAACTGGTTGATATTTTTGTACAAAAATAGTATCCCAGCATTAACAGTATCAACGCAATCTCAATGAAATGTCAATCACTCGCACTTGACGTGTTTCTTTTGTCTGAGGTTCTTTTCGATTCACTCAGTACTTTTTGTTAGTGAAGAACGAGATTATAACATATTTTAATTTAAATATAGGTCATAAAGATTTTGTATAGTAAAAATAATAATTTCATGTTATCTCAATGTTCAAGTCACATAGTTTCTTATTTGGAAACTCGCAGTGCACCTATATCGAAGTCACCTAACTTGAAAAGAAGACCTACAGGTTAACGTGAAATTCAAACCACCGAGCGTCCTTCGCATTAAAAGATAAAAGCTTTGCCATTGGTAAAAGTCAATTTTAATACCAGCAAAAATTACAGTCGAGACCGGGATTTGAACCGGGACCTTCAGTTTCCAAAACGCACGCAGTAATCATTTGAGTCACCAGTCCGAATATAGGTGTGATGAAAAATAAGTTTTCAAACATGATAAAATAAACATACTATTTTTCTATACCATATATTTTTGTTATCAAAAGACACGAATCCACTTTTATGTGTTTGAATACATACTTTTCAGTACTTCTAGATTAGTTTTGCGTCTGGTTACGGCGTGCGATTCGGGTGTGGGAGGTTCGGTTACAAATGCGGATTTCGGCTGCAATTTTTGTGGGTCGTAAAATTGGTCTTCAACTCTGGCAAAGCTCTGATTTTTTTAATGCGAAGATGCCAGGACCAGGGGCGGATCCAGGATTTTGTTTTGGGGGGGGGGGGGGCCGCTTGAGTGGACTTTGGTTTGGGGGGGGGGGCTTGGTTTGAGTGAATTTGGTTCAGAGGGCTTGCGTTCAGTTAATTTTGGTTTTGGGGGGGGGGGGCGCTTGAGTCGGGAAAAAGGTAGTATTTATAGCCTCCTCGGGCCTCATATCAGTAGAGCTAAAAAAAAAAAAAAAAAGGGTCTCAAAACTACAATGTCAGGGGTGGACCTAGATACGTTTGGGGGGGGGGGCTTGAGCCCCCTAGCCCCCCCCCCTGGATCCGCCCCTGGTCAGGGCTATTCCTACATTTTACGAACATCTGATGAACATGGATAAAAAAAAATACTTTTTTTAAGGCAAATAATAACATGAAAACAACATATAGTCGTAAGGGGAGGTAAATCTCCGAACTCTCTCGATGCGCTTGTCCACATCTAGCAGGCCGATACTGATCCGCACCATCAAAACATAAACCAATCCAATGACGGCCTAGTGTCGGACTGAGGCCCGATCTTCAGAGGCCTCTCTAAAACCACTTTCGATCACCGGTGAGCAACACGTGGCTAAAATCTTGCCATATTAACTACTGAACATGAAGTAACTAAAATTGATAATTTTGAAGATGTGATTTACGAGTTTGCAGTTGTTAAAGCTAAAAAGAGAAGATTGTGAAAGCAATTGTTTTTAGTTTATTGTGTTTTTTAAATGAAGTTAATATTACAATTTTACTAACTATAATTTTTAATATCAATAAATGTTTATTTAATTACATTTTGTGTAATCGTCGGGGCGGGGTCGGAGGGTATAAATATCGATGCGCGCGGAGCAATCCAGCAGTCGCGTCCTGGACTGCGTTCCTCACGCCGACCACTGGACGCTACCTGAAGATGATGGCACGGTACGCCATCGAAAATTCGTACATCTACGACCAAATGACCCGGCTGCACGCCCGAGAGATCTTCAAACATAATTACATTTTATTAATATGATATTTTACATTTACAAGATATTATATTTTACTTAATTTTGAATTTAAATTTTCAAGGGGTGACACCATTGATATCCGCCCCGGGTGTCACCCACGCTAGCTAGCTACGCCACTGAATATCAGAACTACCAACACTATTTCAGTCGGAATTTTCTGTTTCTTCTTCTGTCTCATCTATATCCATAATTTCAGAAGTAGTTACATTTTCTTTTACTGGTTGTTCTTGAATTGTACGCAAAAAATTTTGAGATTGCAATTTTAAATTGTGAGCAAAGTATGCACTGTGCATAAAGACTGCGCCGGCAGTTCTGTATTACGGTCTTTTAAGTTTGAATTTAAATCTATTATCATACAAGATAGGAGTTTTATTTCTTTTCAATCGTTGGTTTACACCAACGGTTGCAAGGAAACGATTCATAATTACTGACAATTTAATGAGTCAGTACCACTATACGCTGAGAGTTTAACAAGTATACGAATATAAGGAAAGCACAATAGGTAATAAAAAGAGGCAAAAAGCCGTAGATAAATTTGAAATTCCTAATTTTTTGAAAAGATCCGTAGGTCTACAGATAAATTCGAAGGGATTGCAGCACTAGTTCAAATAGCGAGTATCAGTCCAAACAACGGGGAA
Organism: Vandiemenella viatica; assembly: GCA_031002005.1. Classification (NCBI taxonomy): domain Eukaryota; kingdom Metazoa; phylum Arthropoda; class Insecta; order Orthoptera; family Morabidae; genus Vandiemenella; species Vandiemenella viatica. The sequence goes on along the minus strand of CM061921.1, from coordinate 64,489,534 downwards.
CGGGGATTTCTTCTCACTCAACCTAGCCTCTTGCCGGCCTCGGTAGCATAGGGGCTAGAGTGCTAGCTCCGCGTACCGAAGGTCGCCGGTTCGAGTCCGGCCGAGGGCATGGGTGTTTAGTGTTGTGTCTGTGAATGTCTTGTCCGTGTTGTAGTGTCCTTGTGTCAATACTTGATAGCAACAAATAACATTGAGCTGGCTGTATGGCCCAATAGCCGAATGCCATTTAAAAAAAAAAAAAAAAAAAAAAAAAAAAAAAACCTAGCCTCTTTGGGAAGTCCCCGTTCATAAAAGAAAATTTCAGTCAATGATGTCAATATTTTCGTAATTTTTTTCTACGGAACCAGAAAAATATAGTAGATTTAAAAATTAAGATAAGTACTTAGAATAAACTCTAAAACAGTCATATTAAACGATGAATGCCTTACAAATTTGAGATTTAGTAGTTATGAAAAAAACGTGTCCTAGAAAAAAAACGTTTTTTTTCATGTTTTTTTTCAAGCCAGAAGAAAAACCGTTTTTTGCAACACTAGTCGTGATGTATGACAGTTAGAAGCTGCGTATTTTATTTATTTACTAATTCGCGTATTGTAGTTACTAATCGTTTTCTGAGTAATAAAATTGTCTTAGAAAAGCCATATAAATTGTTCTTGACTTTGTTAGTCTCCTATCCATATATTTATATTAGATTCCTTCCTCCTAAATTATCTCGCGTGACTGAAATTGCTATTATTCGCGATTTGTTTAAGTTTTAGTTTTTATGCAGCCCTAGACAACTGCAGTAAGCGACAGAAAGACAGGAAAATAGGGCATTGGTAATATCGTGTAGTATGGTCCAGGCTGCAATCTCTACACATGCCAAGCGCATGGGACGGTAACCAAAAAACAGTTTGTTTGCGTTTAGGTTATAACGCTACCTGGATCACATTAAAATTGTAATTACTAATCGTTTACTTAGTAATAAGATTGGCTTGAAAAGGCACCCGATTTAATGAGAAAGGCCATAGAAATTATTCTTGACTTTGTTAGTCTCTTATCCACTCTTTTAAAATAGATTCCGTTTTCCTGCCTTTCGTCACGTGGCTGAAATTGCTATTATTCGCGATTTATTTAGGTTGTAATGCATCCCTATAACACTGTAATTAGTGACCGAAAAGACTGATAATAGGGCAACCATAATATCGTGTTTTATGGTCCAGGCTGAAATTTCTACACACGCCGAAATAGATATCTTAATTTTTTTAACGCAGTTGGTCCAGACTCGTGGGACAGTAACCAAAACACAGTTTGTTTCCGTTTAGGTTGTAATGCAGCCTAGACCACAGAAACAGTGACAGATAAGACATTAAAATATGGCATCCACAATATCGGGTGGTATGGTTATGTTTTACGGTGGTCCAGGCTGCATTACGATCTAAACACTGAAGAATTTAGTAATAGCACCAAATTATTCCGACGTATGAAAAGTATTATCAGTACTGGACCAATAGAAGTAAATTAATGTTTGGATATACGTTTCGCAATTGACTAACGCAGTTTTTCAGAGTAATACCTAGCGCGGTGTAAAATAATCCCGCAAGCATCGTATCGTGCTAAAATTCAATTCTTTGTACGTACGATGTATTGGTGCTACAGGAAATGCAACGTCAACAAAAACAGCGTAAAATTTGTTCCTAACAATAAGAGACTAACACAATATTTCTAGTCGTTGATCCTCCAATCGCAATTGCAGCGCAAAGATACATAGTTTTCATATGAAAGAACCTTTACTGGCGGGCAGTTCAAATCAGTTTAAGCAAAAGATGGAAGTGCGGGGCATTGAGAATTTGATTAATCGTTTTTCTGGAGGAGCGGAAGCTACAGTGAGGCTCTTGCAACACCTAATAAGCAAAAATGACCAAAAAAGAATTGCCGCCAAAAATGTCATTTGGTTGAAATTCGCATTTATGTGTCCAAAATGTAAAGGTGTGTACAGTATTCTGAAAGAAACCTACTTTAAAGCAAGGATATCGACGGCAACAACCCTTTCATGTGTAACCACAACACTGTGAGCCAGCAATATTCTTTTATTAGAGACATATGTTCTTGGCAATTATTGCAGAAGCCAGATTTGTTTACGGAGGATCAGGATGCGTCATACAGATTGATAAAAGCGTGATTTATAGAAAAAAATACTATAATGTTGGTGGATTAACACGCGAGAAGTGGATAATAGCTATATGCGGCGTAAAAGAAAGAAGAGGAATGGTGCGTTCAATCCGAAAAGAAAACATCGACCAGAATTATCTTAAAGTATATGAAGCCAGGCGGTGAAATATGGACTAACTGACTGCGTGGGTACATCGTACTCACACCGCACAGTCAATCACAACAACTATTTTGTTGACCCGATAGCTACAACTTGTACAAATTACGTCAAATCTTATTGGCGTCGGTTGAAGCGACATTTGCGTAATGGGACGTCATGGGTTCACAAATAGTCGAAGAACACTTGAATCATTTTATGTGGATTCAAATTTGTGGTAGGAAACCAACTGTAGCATTCAAGGACCCGACAAATTCCGGAGAAATATCGTAACATATTATTTATTATTATTATTACTCCGCGATTCACTAAATGTGGGTGGTGGAAGGTGCATTACACCAATCCTAATTTGTGCATAAGAAGGGATATACGGGATATGGCAGGAGGCGCCCATGGGCTATTTTGAGGAGCGATCTGGGAAAACTCAGATCAGGATGGCCGGAGGGGTTTATAGATACCTACTCCTATCTAAGTTCTCTCGCTCGATAACTCCTTCCTAGTCCACTCCTTAAGGGTCGTCCATATACCACGTAGCTCCATTTTGACCTCACGTAGCCCGACGTGACTTTTGTCTCTACCCCCACCCCTCCCCCCGCGTGGCACGTAGCTTTTTCCCCTCTTGATTCCAGAAGACATTTTGTACTTTTTCTCTTGTCAGACTATCATGAATTATATACGGAGATAATTAAATGACGGAAATAAATATTCACATGCTGTTGTGTGTTCTGTACCTCATTTTAACAGTGACAAATAATATGAGTGAAAAGCTACGTGGCCTGGCTCGGAACCTTCCCCCCCCCCCTTTATCCCCAACGTAGCCCAGCGTAGCTTCACAGCCAACCCCTCCCCAAGCCAAGAAGTTTATGGACACTCCCTAATCGCTCATGGAAAAAAAGATTATAGAAATGGATTGGTTCTGGCCCTGATTCCTCTTATTTTCTCGGTCATTCCTAGATATGGATGTAGCTGGTAGTAATATGTGTTTGCCGTCATCCTGAAATAGGTCAGTAGTGAATTTTTCAATCAGCTTCTGCCGAGAGCAACGCCTTAGGTGTTCCAGGTCTTCCCAACCCAATGCATTCAACATCACACTTACGCTTTCCCTCCAGCTATATAGATCTGTAACGAATTGGGCGGCTCTTCTTTGGACCTACTCGAGTGCATCCATTAACCCCTTTTGATGGGACCCCACACAGAACAACAATATTCTAAGTGAGGACGCGCCAGAGCTTCGTGTGCAATCGATTTAACTTCCGGTGTACATTGTTTTAAATTACGACATAGAAATTGGAACATATGATTTGCTTTCCCAGTTACCTACTCAATATGCTCATTCCACAACAAATTATTATGAATTGTTACATCTAGGTATTTAGCGGAATCTACCGTTCTAAGAGAATGTCATTAATGTTATATTCAGAGCTAAATGGTGTCGCTTTTTTACTTATACGCATGACTTGGCATTATTTAGCGTTTAACTCCAGCTGCCAGTCTTTGCACCAAGCGATTATTTTCATACAATCGGCTTGTAACAAAGCGCAGTTGTCCTGGGTATTTATTTCACGATAAATAATTGCATCATCGGCAAACAATCTTTTTTCCCCGTATTACGTCGCATTATTTACTGGTAACTTTAAGAAGTATCACGTACATTTTACATTCTGGCTTATCAAAGCTTGTTCAGTTTTTTCCACAGCTTTATGAAAAGTCAATTAGGACCTGTTGAGAGATATGTAATCAGTTTTTCGAAGATAAAAAAATAATTTTCATATTAAATGTTGTCTTGCTATTTGAAGTTAAGAAAGTATGTGTTTTGAAATTAATTATTGGGCTAGGAGTATTAGATTGTGTGCAAATAGTTCAGATAAATGCCTTTTCCTTTCAAATTCATTAGCCAGTCACCTACCAATGCGCAGTCGATAACCGTTGTGTTTAGGTTAAAATACAGCCTGGACCTCACTAATAGGGATAGATACGACATGAAAGTTGGTATCCGCAATATCGTATGTTATGGTTATGTTTCACTATGGTCCATGCTGCATTACGACCTAAATGCTAAGGATTTCATTCATGCACCACTAGTACAAAATTAACAACAGCACCGTGTAAGAAGTAGTAGTGCTTAAGCAATAGTGGAAAATTAATGCTCGGATATAGAACATATCACAATTGGCTAACGCAATACAGAAAAATGTGTTTTGCGCACTAAATGTTATGCAACGAGTTTTACAAGATAAAAGAAATGTTTTTCAAAATCAATTTTTTTACATCAAGATAAAACATGTGTGTTTAAACGCTAAATGTAGCATGGAGGAAGGAATATATGGAGACGAAATAACGCCAAATCGGTGAAACCTCATATAAAAACTCGTCTCCTACTGCGCATGCGCGGCGGCCACTGGCGGCCATAGGAATCACCCCCAAAACATTGGGCTGTTTGCACTGTGTATGCTGCTGTGAACATTTCATTTTCTGATATTTCAAAGTTTTTTTATAATGCCAAGTTATGTTGCACACGGTTGCACAAACAGACATGATAGGAAACAACCTGGAGTAACGTTTCGTAATTAAATCACATTGTAATTATTGTTCTTGAAGTGTTTGATAGATAACTGCAAGATTAGAGCCTATCGCTATAAATTTATTCATTGCTCTCAATAGGATGATATCGTTCTCAAATGTTTGTTGGTGTAGTGTAGACAATCAGCATATGTTACTACTTTGCACCTAAAAGGCTAGCCTTATTGTAAACAAGTATTGAAAGTCTAATTTAAGCGGGTCAAGTTTACATCGCGATACAATGAATGTGCATGCTTTAGTCCAGTTTCAGTTTACACTGAAAGTGTACGATGAAATTAATTGTGATAATTTGTGCTGTGTGAACTACTAAGCTTGATGAAGCAAACGTTGCTGTTAACCCGAAATGTAGTTCGCGATGCATTTCATGTGTTTAATTCTGTCCACATAGTTTAATTTTGTAGCGGCAATATTAATGGAAATGTGGGTAGGTTGAATTGCGTCGTGTAACAGAAGGGTACAAACAATTTATTTATTATTATTTGTTACTAATTTCATGAGGACTATGTTAGTGACACAATGTGTATCGCGATGCAAACCACTCCCATCTAAGCTTCCGACTTCTGATATATGGTAAGAAGATAAATCCACTGATGTTGCTAGCAAAGTTACATAGGTCACTAACAGTACAATATCTTCTGAGTAAGCTCAAAAGCTATGAGGTTTTTTTTAAAAAAAAAAAAAAAAAAAAAAAAAAAAAAAAAAAAAAAAAAAAAAAGTTCTATACGTTGACTTAATCTAGCCTAATCCTCCCCAATTTGGAGATAGCATATCTCGAGAACTAAGCGAGATATCGAAAATATATATTCTTCACTTTCGAGTTATCTCGTCGTGTTACATAAGAATCTATCATCAAATTTGACCTTAGGGAAATTTTTCTTCTGAATTTCTACCCGAAACTCCTCTCTCTTGAGACAGTATATCTCGAGAACTAAGCACGATATCAAAAAACTTGATTCTTAATTTTTGATCCGTCTCGTCGAGTTACATAATAATCCATCATCAAATTGCGGTGCCACGGTTGTCTTATGATTCCCTTGAGGTTTTTGTGCCTTTTCCCCGTGTTTCTACGGCCGAGCAATATGGCGGCCTCCCCACCCCACTTCTCTGTACCCGGTTTCACTCCAGTGCGTGGTGAAGGTCCCTTGCGTCGTCTCCATATATTCCTTCCTTCATGAAATGTAGTAGCTTCTACGAAATTACCCGTGATTAAACGATTAATGCGCGGCAGATAACACACTGGCACTAACGATTCACAGCCAATCAGAAGCGGTCATTAGCCGCGAATGGTACTACGCACCGCTAAATAGTGCCAACAAAAATTACTTCTGCTGCTTTTGTTTATGGACGGTTCACCCAAAAGTAAAAAATACGTTTTCTCAACAGGATGTTTGCTTTCTATTGCTACCAAAATGAACTCGCCATGCAGATGAACTCGCAATTCAGATGTACTTCTCGTTGATTCTGCCCGATTGCCATTCTCGTTGGTTCTGCCCGATTGCTGCATATAATTAAACTACTTTTGAAGTGTGAATTAAGCATTTATAGAACGAGCTATACCACCTACCACTCCTTATGCGTTAACAAAAACGCTCTGACACCGTACTCGTATTTTTATCTATTATTTTACAATTTGTCGACAGGGAGAGGAACCAGCGACTGGTAAATACCGAGCCTGGTGGGCGAGCAATGACTCTCGGGCCCAGCATTCTGGAGGACGTTGGTTCGTATCCCCGACCGGCAACCCCGATTTCAACTTTCCAGCTTTCCAGAAATCACTACAGGCGAATCCCGGATTCTTTTTTTCAGAAGGCCATGGTCAAATTCTTTCCCATTCCTTGCCCCCAGTAGTCTCCCGCCTCTAATAACCTCGATGTCAACCAGGCTTAAAGCCCTAAACAAAAGGAAGAAAATAGAAAAGACATTAATAAATATAACTGACTTTTGGATTAACGATTTGGGGGACGGTTTCCGTCTAGATAACGTTCAAGGAGTGTTCCTTTTTATCCCAAAATCTTTATGCAAGCGATTAGCCTGAAAATAAATTTTAAGTTACGTTTTTTTTTTTATTATCCTGACGAGTTCCATCCATAGCAGAGCCGAACGTAACACCTGATGCTAAATTTGTTTGCAGACCGATTGTTTCGAAACACCCATGATCATGCTTTTCAGCCGGCAGACAGCTCTGCAGGCAGTTTGCTTCTAACGAATACGCTAAACAGTTATACTTTATACTATGCGATGTATTCAGAAAAAACTGTACAGCCCCAGTAATGTCTTTATCCCTTACGGATACTGGTCCATCCTCTGATGCACTCACTGCGAAGGGAGTGTTCCGTCTCATCTCCTAGGGCATACAAATTGTAAAATTATTACTACAATGTTTCTAATAAAAAGAATAATTTTAAACAAGTGAAAAATTCTTTGGTTTTTTTGCATTAGTGTGTGATTTAGGCAAATATTTTATTGAGAAAGTTATTATGCCAGTATTTTTCTCTGTGACGCGCTATTTTAGACGGGATACCAGGTAGCAAATGAGTACCACTTGCTGTCCAGAGCTTGCTATATATATCTCTCTTCTGTTAGTGCAAAGAAGACATAATTTTTAAAAAATCTAAAATTGCGATAAGTACCATCACAAAACAATTTGTGTACACTTAGAGACTGACAATACAGGGTGATTCAAAATAATATGTTGTACGGAATCTAAAACTAATCATGTTCCATGAGGGGATCATTTCCCGATAAGCATGGTTTGAGCGCTGTGGGGTGGTAGTAGGAAACCGGTTTCATGATAACCATGATCGCCAGATTTTAAATCACACGTCTATTTTCTGTTGGTTAGTATGGAGATTATGGTGTAACATTAGAGGAAGACCTTATCGCAACGACTGAAAAACACAACCACACGTATTTGAACTTGTAACCGAGCACAATGGCTGAGCGTTAACTCTCCAACCTGACATTTGGAGGACGAGGGTTCGAATCCCCGTCCAGCCATCCAAATTTTGGCTTTTCACGGTTTCCCAAAACAACTCCAGGCGAATACCAAAAGATAATGGTCGAATTGTTTCCTGTTCCTTGGCCGCCTCTAATGACCTCGATGTCGACGAGGCGTAATGTCATTGACCATGTATTCGGATCTCTACACCGCTCTTTACTGAAGCAGGAAGTCAGTCTTTTGAACCCTGTGAAATAACAACCTTAGTAACAATGAAGTATAAAATGATTTGTATAAATAAGATGTTAATACACATGGTGAAACGGCTTCACCATAAGTAAATTATGTTGACTATCCTGTAAGTTAAATTGTAGTTATTGTCGCGGAGATTACCTAAGAGATTGTATATTGGGTTTAAGGATTGCAATCCCGCAGTGTTTTCAATCCCGCGGGATTTGCGCCAATTCCGCGGGATCCGTGCGGGATTGACGCAAACAGTTTTTTAACGCTTATATTTAAAACATAGTTACTTAAAACGTTAATAAATTAAATAATAATTAAATTAATAAATCAATTTTAATATTAAATGATAAAAATTAATAGTTAACAATATTTTAATTGCAAAAATGATATTAAAACTTTTTAGCATGTCTTAAGTACATTTCGAGGTTTTACATTTTTGTTTTTTAATCTAAACCAATTTTTAAATAAACAATAAAAATTGAAAATATTCAGAGTTAGGTCATATTATGTGCCTTACAATACATCACATGAATTTAAAAACATGGTTTGCTTAGTGGTCAAGTTACCAGAGTTTTTTTAAATTCTAAATAAACGTTCCATAACACCGAGAGAAAGCGTTCCATTTCACAAAGTGAAGTTAATATACTCTGTAAAGTGTAGACTTGGCTCAGAACAAGATCTCATAACTTTTTGTCACTGCACAAGCACGAGACTTGGCTTTTTTTTTTTTTTTTTTTTTTTTTACAAAAATTGTTTTTGTGGGATTCATTATTATATCTCCTGATTCCTTGATTGATCTTACAGTTGATTCAATGTTATTAAAGGAAACTACTCACCAACACTTAAACTATCAAGTATTTTAATTTTACATATGTGGCGTAGCGACGTTTTAAGAGTGGAAATTATTACCTTTTAGTAAGAAAAGAGACTCTCTCGGCGAATGATTGCAGTGAAGTTATTAAGTTATAGGTTATATCTCCGGATTTCATTGTAAAAACACGAGATTTCACACATGAGGGAGACGGCGGAGGCAGCCGTCGAAGTACGGTGTTGCTACAACACAATTCGTCGATACACCCCTGAAAACTTCATTATAACTTTTTTGCCTTTAGTCGAAATAATAACAAGGAGAAGAGGTATTAATCTATAGCATGAGCGGCACATGTAAACAGGCGGCTTTCGTCAAAGAAACGCATTGAGGCAGCGGCCAAAACAGCAATAAGTCAAAGGATATACAATCGCCTTTTGATAGCTGCTAAATAAATAGGCATGCGATTAAAATTACGATAACATTAATTTCCTATCAACAAATAATCAAATTTTCAGCCGCAAAAAAGGAAATTGTCACAATAACTTTATCTGCAAATACAGAAAATGGGAATAATGAAACCGTGAATAACAAGCTGTAACTTTGTAGTTTAGATAACGTTTGCAACACATAAAAAATAATTATATAGTTAGAAAATCGTACTAAATAAGCAACATAACTCAAATTACAGAAATCTGTACTCGAAAATGAATACGTAAAAATGTATCTATTTACTTACGAATGACGAAGGTTGACAAAAACAAAAGTTTGTTCACACGCGCCAAATGACAACTGGAAGGGTATAGGCAGACAGTGCAAAACATCCGATAGAGACCGAGTGGGGCAGCGAGTCACGCACTGACATGCGTTTTATCCGCATTTTGCGGATTGCGGATCCGCTTAATTTTGTGCAGGATCCGCCAGACTGTCTAATGATGCGCGATCCCGCTTTGCTGGATTGCAATTCCTAATTGGGTTGTTAAAGAAAAAAGTGTTGACTCTGTAGACTAGAGACTTTTTAATTAAATTGTCAAGGAGGCCAAACGACTTAGGCGCGCGGGGAAGGGTTCCTTTAGGCTCCACCAACCTGCAGCGAACATTCATCGCGATGTCTTCTGTCGTTTTCGCGATGTCTTCAGTCGCTCCCTACAACATCGCCTGTTGCTGTTGTTACTGAGGAAACTTTTCTGGCACCACTGCGATTTACTTTTCCAGTCGCAGAACTGGATGGAATGTGGGGAAGTACTCTCGAATGAAATCAGCACCGTGAACAATTTAACTCCCATTTATTGGCCACAGATTACAGACGATTCCAGCGTGTCCACTTCGCCTTAAGATCGTTGAAATTTCCTCACCAGTCAGGGTAAGCGACAGGCAAATGACAAAAGTTAATGGTAGGCAGCGGGTGGAGCCGTGCGAGAGCCAATGAGAATGCTATTCGATTTCCTAGCCCAGAGGAACAACGGATCGCGCCAACCTTCCTCGTAACTTCCGATTCGCGTCAGAGCTGCGTTCGGAAATTGCCGATTCGCGTCAGCAAATTCCGCTGCCGCAAAACCGGTGAGCGATCAGCAGATCTCCTTGCACCTTGCTTACTGAATCCAACTTCCAATAAAGTTATGAATATTTCATATTACTTACTATTTTGAGCTCTCACAAAATGAGTAAAGGAATGGATTTATAAATGTCTAAAGCCGTGTTGGAAAGACATGAGAAGAATTGTTTATTGTGAAACAGATTATTTATCAACAGCAAGGCAGATTTCGTTTGCCATTTTGGTTTTAGTCCAAAATGTATAACGCGTTACAGTAGAACTCCAATTATCCGAATCAATTGGGACCGGACCCCATTCGTATAATCAAAAATTCGGATAATCGGATTTTTTTTCCCGAAAAAGGGTCTATTTTAATTAATTATTGTATGTATGTTGAAAATGCCTTCTTTTCCAAGGGTTTTTCTTGGTGCTATTGCACTTCAGGGATTAAAATTTCGCCGTACCATTCGGTAAACAATGCTGCCGTCACCCGAAATTTGGGTTGGTTTTTATAAAAGAGGGGAAGCTTTATCGCAGTACGTTTCCGTCTTAATTAAAAAAGCGATTCGGATAATCGGCAATTCGGATAATCGGAGTTCGGATAATTGGAGTTCTACTGTATTAAATTAAAATAAAAGGGCTACCTTGCAAAATTGGCTTAGCCATGGACTGGGCATGGAATGATGGAATTACTAATAGAGCAAGATAAATAGTTAAAGTAGATACCTTGCAACCCTCTTGTCAGGTTCATTGTGAAACGCACACCTATCACCATAGCCGAACCTTTCTCAAACGTCAACTCCCTCCAGCGCCAAAATTATGCTTTTCGGACATGGGTCCTGTCCTGAAACATGGTGAGTTTGCCGTCCCGCGTTGTCGCTGTTGTTTTGATTCTCCATGTGTATCAGCAGCCGGTAGTGGCAGAACGGGAACTCACTCCGAAGTATAGTTACCATAATTTTTTAGACTGATTATAGTATTTTTTATAATAAGCTTTAAATATTATAGTTCACTTAAAAATATATTATTTTATGGAAATAGTATAAAAGGGTGAAACGGTATGTTTTTTACTTATTTATTTTTGTAAAAGCTATATTTTTTGCCCTTCTCACATTTTTTTTAATGTCTACAGTAAACGTGTCATATGCTTTATAGCATTCAATTTTTAATTAATGTAGACCAAAAGTCCATTTTTTAATAATGAGATACTCGCTCTGCTTCTCTCTCCTCGCCATTTCTAATTCATAATTGAAACCTTCCTTTTTGTGAATGCTGAAGTAGCGGGTTTTAAGGCAGCAGGAATAAGAGTATCTTAAATAACTATTATAAAGTATTTTCGGCATGCCATTTTTGGCCAGTGGTTCTGCCAGGAAACTAATTATATTTCTTACTTTTACCTGTATTTCGTATTATACTTTTGTTTCAAAGTAAATTTCGTCCATTTTGATACTCATATTTTCTTGTTATTTTCGAACTTTTAATAGTCTCACAGTCATCAAATGAAACTTCATGTTTTCAATTTAACTTTTGTATTTTGCATAGCCAGTTGGTTTCATCAAAATCAAATCATTTATTAAGATATTCCAGACATATATCAACGAGTACTTGAAAATACTTTTTAATGTTAACACCTTCTGTGGAAAATTTGGTTTCAAAGGAAATTTTTTGTTTCTTAACCAAAGAAACAGTCTCTTTTTCATTTTTCTAGCGCTGATTTTAAAGTAGTCATAATATTATACACATATAAGACTGTGATGTTATTTCCTTCAAGTTGTTTTGCAGTTTTATGAACGTTAAGTAAAAAAAGGGTCGTGAAATTCAAATTGAATTTAATTTCAGTGTCTCCATCATTTTCATTCAACGTCAAAATATTTTTAATATGTTTAGGACAATCTTCTCCTAAGGTAATAAAATAATCTTTCGCTCAATGACTTCCAATTCACTTGAAATTGACGCACTCTCGTTATTGCCAACACTTTCCATAGTTAATTTAATTTTTTATCAAAAGGAAGAACAACCTCTAAGTGAAAATAATTAACGAAACAAAACGAAGCAAAGACTGTTGCACGAGCAAACATTTGTTTTTCGTTGTCAGTTTCGACATTAACGTAACAGTTTGGAACGCAGCAAGACAAAGATGTTTTCGCACACATGCACATCGCATCACTCAAAAGGTAAATCATACGGTGATGTGCGTTCACAGATTTTACAAAGTGATGGTTTCGTTTTGTTATTGCTTTCGGTATTGCAAAAATAAAAAATAAAAAATCACTGTTGTTCCATCCAACTGAAATATAGTATTTTATGGTACTATTTATTTTTCAACAGTATATAGTAGCACACCCAAAATACAGTACAATACAATATACTGTAGTACGGTTGGCAACCCTACACGGAAGCTCTAGGTCTTTACTTGCCCAATGATATAAGTGTGCAAACAGAATGTGAGTTGTTACTATAGGAGAGATCTCAATAGAATGTTTTGGAGAGCGACAATACGCCGTCTGTAAAACAGCAATACTGTGGAGATAAACCAGGAAAACAGAAATTCTTCTATTTTCTCCTTTAGTACTTTGTCTACCTTATACAGTACAGTTGTTCCCGAATCCGCGTAGATCATAAAATTCACTGGAATCGGTTACTTGCATAATTCCTGACGATTTTTCCAGGTGAAAAGTACGATTGGATGGTTCTGTGTAAGGGGGCTTCCATTAATGACGTGAGATGAAATAGGGGGAGGGGGGTCCGACAAAATCTCACGAAATCTCACAAGAAACGGGGGAGGGGGGTCCGGAATTCCGGAAAAACACTTCACATCATTAATGGACTGTATGTTTCCACTAGTTGATATGATTACTGGATTATGCTAGGCTCGAAAACTATCCTTTGGGGTATCCCGCCCAGTAATGCAGTTTGCATTATTATTACTACTACTACCACCATTGCAATTCCATTTACCTCACCTTACTCTGAATCATCCGAATCACGTTAAATCCCATCGTCTTGGGCAGGGGCCAAGAGTTGCAACAAGGCTCGGAAAAAACAGATGGTAAGCTGCTGCTGGCCTGCTCTCCCCTCCTCAATATTTAACAAATTAGTTTAAGTGATTCCTAATCAGATGGCTACATTCAGTTTCCTCCAGGACCGTTCGACCCCATAATGACAACGCAACATACAATCCACAGCGTTCAGAACATAAAAAAGAAGGGATAAGAGAAATATTAATCAGCTTGTCAATCGACACCGTAGTATCGATGTCGGTGAGAATGCCTGTCGGCAACTTACACCCCGCACCTCCTTCTTTGTCAATTTGCTGGCTACTTTGTGGTAATCCTCAATATCTTCCAATCCTGAGCTAGTATATTTACATTCACTTTCCCATTACAACCCACGTCATCAATTATCTCCTTTTTCTTCCTCTAAAGTTCTTACATTCATCTATTCCCTAAACTAATAACAAATAATCCCACGTTTCTTAGAATCCTCTCTCTTCCTCAGATTCGGTTATTCATCTATCATTTCCAGAACGTATCATTTACTTTACCTTATCTGTTAGCTTGATTACAAGCAATCTTCTATACCCAGGCCGGCCACGTTCTTGAGGTTGTTAAGCCGTATTAACTATGCCTAGCACTTGACATGGGATTAGATACACTAGCTTTTACTTTATTCTTTACTCCCAGGTCCGAGTTGACATTTAGCCGCAACAAAAAATCCCCTCCATCTTAATCGGTCTTCTGCGTCCTGTTCAACGGCTCCAATAAGTCTTCACCTGGTTCCACCATCTTTGTCTCGGTCTTCCCCGAGGTCGCCTTCCTTCAGGTTTAGATTTTATCACCTTCTGAAATCTACATTCCTCAACTCTTCCCAGTATATGCCCAGCCCATCTGATTCTTCTACACTTTATTTCGCTTATGATATCTGCACTATTGTAGAGGTCCCTGATTTCTCTGTTCTTTTTCTTCTCCATATCCCTTGTTCAAATGAGGGCCCATATATTTTCCGTAGTATTTTGTTCTAAAAAAACTGTAAGCTTTTCCTCCTTTGTCTTATTTAGTCTCCACGTTTCGGTTCCGTACAGCAGTACTGGTAGGATTATTGTTTTGTATAACATTTTCGTTTTGTGGGACAGGGGTTTTGATGAAAGCATTTTGTTACATGGGTATACACATTTGTTTGCTGAGTTTAACCTGTTTTGTATCTCTGGTTTTTCTGTATTCTTATTTGATATGATTACCCCCAGATATTTAAATTGGTCGACTTCTTCAAATTCGTGCCCCACAACTGAGACTATCTACCAAAATGTAATTGGACAGCTATGAAGATAGATAATTTAGTATATCAGTTATATTGTGTGGCCACGTTATGCTGCAGCCCGGTGTAAAACCTGTTGACGAAGAGATGGCGTGAAGTACAGAGATATTGGACTTCTGTAAGGGCGTTTATGTAGGTTGCCATTTCAGTGGGCTTTTTATTCTGTCGTTTGCAATGAAAGTTAAACAGCCCCAAATTAACGATTACATTCGTCCCGTATAAGTGGAAGATTGATGTGGATATTGTCAATGCTGTACATTCTGGGTGACCTTCAATTCTGATCGACAGAACACTGAAACATAAAACTGTCAAAAATAGGACAAAACCCGTGGCCGCCATTAGAAAGGAGTACAGCAAAAAGTGTATCGGTTTCCATTGGAACATTGCGTACAGAGGCCCAACGACATAAATATTTCTGAAGAGCCGCTCACATAAGCGCCACATTACGACAGGCAATAAAGCTCGGCGACTTGGCTGGTGTTTGGACCACTAGAGCAGTGGAGTGATGATTCGAGGGTTACATCAGTCCAATCCAATGGATGTGAATAGGTGTGGCATCTACACGGGGAACAACTCCAGTCGATGTGTAGAGTGCCTACTAAGAAACTTGGTGGTGGTGGAGTGATGGTGTGGGGCTGCTTCACGGCCTTCGGCGAGGGCCACTAGTGTTTGTCCACGGTAACATGAACACAGAGGTCTGTTATAACATTCTGGATAGTGAAATGCTCTCTCAACATAGTAGCGTCTTTACGAAATGCACCCATGTTACTTCCAGGATGACAATGCCAGGTGCCATGTTTCAAGGACTATTATACAGTGGTACGCTGACAAAATTTTCGCTGATTGAACTGGACCGTCCAGATCCACAACCTCAATTTTATAGTACATCTAGGGCTCGTAAGGAGTGGCTAAAATCCATAGCTCAACTCATGGAGTGGTTTCAAAAGCAAAGGTGACGAATACGATTGGAAGTCCTGGAAACACTTGTAGAGAGCATGCCAGACAGGTTGGCTGCTGTTATAGCTGTACGAGATTCTAACGGAGTGACAACCACAGTGCAAGCGTTGTGGATAGGTGTCCAATTACTTTTTGGCAGATAGTATTGTTCGAGCTCCTGTCGAGGAATACGTTTTCCCCATCCGTCACTTGGACAGCAGCGTAGAAGAGACGGTACACAATTCATAATCGCCAGTTTATGTACTAAACGCATTGGTAAAATCTCAGACCTATTCGCAGTGAGTCTGGAATAAAGATATACCACACGGCAGATGGTGATTTGCCCATCGCATGAGGACGTTAAACTGGCGGTCCCGGAGTTGGCGTTCGAAAGAGTAGGTCTGAGTGGGTAGGCACCGTGTTTCACCGTCTTCACTCAACACCCGAAACAAAATTTATATGGGAAATTGCTATTACGGGTTAACACATTCCATTATAAGAGCTGACGTTTGGGAGAATAGACATGGCATGTTCTTCCACTTCTAGATTCTATATCATCACATGATTCAGTTCTTCTTTCTGGTATTCTAAAACATCCACTCCGATTCTGGTGGGCAGGTGGAACATTTGAGCCTTAAATTCAGGACTCGGATTCGATACCTGGTTTCATCATCTAGATGCCCCAATTGATTTCTTCATATAGGCCGTGGCCGATTTCTTTCCGATTCCAAGACCACAATTTTTACACTAAAGGTTTCGTCGACGATTAGCAGGAAAGACATAATCAAAAAAGAAAGATTCCTTTCATAAAGCACTATAAGCCGCATATACAATTTTGGAAATATTTGACAAAATAAAAAGTTCCTCTTTTTCGTAAAATTTACTTTTTTACTTTTTTCTAGGAATTTTATAGCTTTTTTTTTTTTTTTTGCACATTTCAACATGTTTTATAAACGGATGAATATACTCATACAAAAAATAAGTGGTGACCAATAATGTTCAGTCTGGTCATTTAATAATATCTAAAAAAAAAAAAATTGTCTTTGGTTCACACATGGTGTAAATGAAGGATAGGAGCCAGCCTGTACCTGAAGACTCTCATGGACTAAAATATTAATTTTGACGATTTAGTTCTCCCTCATGAAAAGAAAATTAGCAAAGTTATTGACCAGTCAAATATTACTAATGTTTGTAATGCCCAACGAGCTGTGAACAATTTTGTACGTGCGCTATTGTACCAGAACTGATTATTCCTCAGTTCCTAATCAATACAACGAGACGGCTAGTGACTTTGTGCAGTGATAGTAACGGGAATATCAAAGCTGTAGCTTTTCCACAAAAATTGAAATGAAGAATTGATCCTGAGGATTTTACGGGAGAACGGAGCTGGTATGAATCGCATTACGACAGATGTTTAAAGGCAGGTTGATACGGCATTTTATCACACCTAATATATTATTTATATTCAGTATGGAGACTTGATGCATATCAGAAGAGTCGAAATAAGCAATGATAGTACGGGTCCGTGATGGATGGGGCACAAACAGATCTGGAAGCTATAAACTGATTAGTATTATCTCAATGGTAGGCAAATTGACAGAGAACTTGTTATCCAATCACTTCAGGAATATCAGTGAGAACAGAAAGCGTTTTGTAAACAAGCTACAGGGGTTTAGTGGAGGTGCTCTACAATGTGAATATGAATTAGTTGATTATATGAAAGATATTTCAGATGAAATGTCCAAGAAAGACAAAGCTGATACTGTAGCACTGGAATCTCTCTAAGGCATTTGACAGAGGTAGTAAATATGACTCAAACCATTGGGGTGTGTGTGGCATAAAATTTAAATGTCTTAGAATATCTTTTGGTAATATATATTGCGCAGGTGGTAGATAAAAGTTTCATAGTACATCTGTTTGGGTGAAAGAGGTATGTATCAAGGAAGCGAGTAAACGTAAAAAAAATATTGGTCAAGTCACTACTTGAGTGTACTGGAGTACTCACATTATGGATGTCAAATGCAGGATTTGGATGAGGTGCAAAGGATAGCATCTTGATTTGTTTGCGGAAGTTATGAGTAACTTATCCGATAAAGTAGCAAGGTTGTAAGTCACTGAAGGTAGTGGTGGGTGTGTACATCTTTTCTCCTGTCCTCAGCCTTTTGGCTTGTTTTATGCGATTCTGGTATTCTTAAAATATAAACATTACTACCATGAAATGTTGTGTCCAATATTTAAAGATGTAGAAAGTTCTTTATGAGTCCTAGAGCAATATTTAAAACTATAAGATTTACAGTTTTCAAGTGTTATTCTGCTTTTAACATCACACTTGTCTCAGACATGAGCTGTAATTGTACTTCCAAAGTAACAGCATTCACTTACTTCTCTAATTAGCTCCGATCCTATTTTCATGTTCAGTTTACTGTTATTACTGTCATTTCTACTGCATTTCATGACTATTGTCTTGTCATGGTTTATATTTAGCCCAAATTCTCTCAGTATGTCTTTTGTTCATATCATACAGTAATTTCTCAATATCTACACTTTGTTCTGATAACAGGACAATGTCATCAGAAAATCGCAAATTCTTTCTTCTCAAACACTTATCCCACATTCAAATGTTCATTCTTTTTTTGCTTCGTCTACATAAAGTTAAATATTAATGGGAATAGACTACAACCTTTTTCACATCCTTTTCAACTTACGCTTGTCTTTGGGGTGATTCTCTACTTTTATTATAGCCATCTTATTCTTATATAGATTATAAATTATTCTTCTATCTCGATATTTTATACCTGAAGTCTAAAATTTCTAACATAGTGCCCTACTAACACTATAAAAAGTTTTTTTAGGTCCAAAAATGCTTCCCCCCTTCTCCACGACATCTATCTCACTGCCGAGAGCATTACGTCACGCTTAGCGAGCCTTACGTCAACCGCATGGTTGCGGGACTTGCCAGCCACCCGCTCAAACCCGACGTTCGCTACCGCGACAAGGGGCACAGCCATCGCCTCTAAAGCCGCGCAGGGATATCTGACGTCATCATACCATCAAAAAGCCGGAATATCGCCTGACTACAGTTCCCACCAGGTTCAGACATACAATTGTCAGGTGAGCTGAGTGCAATGATTCTATAACTTGAAGCGTGGCCAAGTGCTTTCCTCCATAGAATGTACTAAGATATAGTTCAAAATCCCACCAACTGCAAAGAACCAAGAAATAAAATCAATTTACTTTTTATACCGATAGAAAAGAAAATCTGCGAAATTGTCGACAACCCGTCCACCCTGGTGTGATGGTTCAGGATGGACTGGTTAACAACTTAAACATTCACAAGCATTCTATTTTCGAAACCGTCCGATTATGGTTTTGGGCCATGAAGATAACACAAGCACTTTTCTGCCTGATTCATATAAAGTCTGTGTGAGTCTGGTGATTTTAAGGAACGTGACAGTAGCAAATCCCTAGATCGCCTTTTTTCCCTCGATATTACTAAATTCAAACCAATTTATCGGAGAGTTTTCCTAAATTGCTCCGTCACTTAAAATCAGCAGAAAGATAGGTGTTACAGTTATTGTTAAAAACAATTAATAACTTTCTAGTTTCTCACTTAAAGGAGCGCCAAAACGGGGATAGAATTAGTATATACAATAAAATAGCTCTAAATACTCTCCTGACTTCACAGGTATTGGGTTTTCCGTGATACTATCAGCTTTTTCAAATTTGAGAAGCCAAATCCAGATTATTCAGTAAATTAATTCCTATGAATAAATTTAGTATTGATCAGAATATAGTTGTTGATCCCCTACACGATATTGCAGACAAACGCTGAAACCATTGAAATATTACGTTGATTAGAGATATTAATGGTAAATTTCATTACTGCTACAATCGTGACATGATGCGCCAAGCTAGATCTTCATAACTGGGTATCACTGTTATCTTACCATTTGTGTTAGATGTCTGCATCATTTCAGCCGCAAAGTTCTCTTTGACTGCCATGAGATTGATTGCATGAAGGCAAATGTCATCAGACGAAGACAAGACATTCAAATTCAAGGATTTTGTGCACTAACAGTGTGCACCGTTCGTCATTTACAAGGATTTCGATTATTTACTACAAATCATTGATTCGTGTAGGTATAAAATGAATTCTTCACAGGAGTTCAGCCAGATATCGTCGTGAAAAGACAACGTTTCGACAGCCTGCTCTACTGTCTTCATCAGGTCTACTGCTTCAGATATTGCTACCTGAAAATCAGAAACTAGTTTGTCGAAACGTTGTCTTTTTACGACGCTATCCGGTTGAACTCCTGTGAAGATTTCATTTCATCAATACGCCGGGAAATTCTCCACTCACATAACGTGTAAGTATAGTTCCAACGCCTCTCACTCGACCATTAGCCAGAAACACATTGCTTTTGCTGAGACATACCAGTTCGTTTGCACATTCGACTCTCATCAGTCGCGACTCAATTTCTTCTCCGGATAAAACCCGGGGAAATGGTTAGTGGACGAACTCGCCAACCTGGCCAGAGACGTTCGTAAAATCAGCAAGGGTCGCATTCCTCTTGTAATGACAATGAGAAGGAAGCATAGCTTATGCTTCTCAAGTTATGTCACAGCTGCGGGAAAGTCATTGAACTATCATATCACACAGCTGTTACAAGAATCTTTCATAGTTACGGCTTTATTAAACCTCGAAGGCGCATACTAGTTCAAAGTGCTCGAAAAGCTGGCAAAAAAAAATGAAAATTCAGAAGTCAAACCATCGGATTTTGTATGGAAGATATCCTTGCACAATATATTAAAGTGAAGATATACTGCACCATCTACCTTCTCTTGTTCAACCATTGAAAGTTAACTTTTTATCAGCGTCACATATCACCCCGAGAAATACGTGACGTAAAAACTGTGTTTCTTTCTGAATGGTTATTTTCATGAATAAGTTGTTGTTGGTGGTGTTTAAGGGCGCGTCGACGACGGGGTCATTAGCACCCAAACAATATCCGGCTAAGCGATGTGGCTTAAAATTTACAGTATTACCCTCTGTATGGCCGACTGTATGGGGGTCGGCCACACAGACGGAAAATACAAATAAAATACTAAAATGTTGGCTGTAAAGGGGCCATTAAAAATAAGAACTTCACAAACCATATCTGGTTGTCTGTAAAGAGGCCAACCGGATATAAAAGCTTACAACTAATAATACAACAAGAAAAGAAACTACGTACATGGTTGAGTGGCTGTAAAATGGCCACTCATCCCGCTCAATATTGTTGTTTTTGTGGCTTTAGGGCGCGTAACGATTAAGTGATGTATGTTGTTCCTGTAAGTATATAGGATATGAAAATGTGAAAAATATCTTTTTTTGTAATAAGTATGTGTGTACAGTCTCGTCAAGGGCTGTCTGCAAACACCATTTATGAATGAATAATGTTTTCTTTATGCCTCAAAGTGATCACCGGAGATCCTGCTACTCGTGATAGTAGAAAATGAAGGTTGTGTCTGAAATCCTCTAAGAAACCTTCCACCTACTTCTCCTTTTTGTTGCTGTGAACGTTTTTATATGACCGTGCGTGGCGCTAGGACGCCCGCGCTCTCAGATGTGAATTGTAACAGAGCAAGTAAAATCCGCCACATATTGTAGCAACAACGTACCCGCTGGTTTCGTTAAAAATCATTAAAATTAGTATGCAGGTTGGTTTACGAACGATGATTCTTATACTTTCAGAATATTTTCAAAAAATTTTGTAATATTTGAAGTTATGTAATAATGTATACTAAACCATTAAATTATGTATTGTATATTGACAAGCATTAAAATAAACATGAAAAGAAAAAAATAAGTAAATAAATATATTTCAATTGATGAAAGGATACAAATGTTATTTATTTTTGTATAAGTACAGCCACTTTAGCCAACAAACAGTCAATGTTAATGTTGTTAGCTTGGTATCACACCATTTAATTTTTCTTAAAAATATAAAATGATATCGTTTAGATCTCAGTGTTGATCTTTATCAGGTATATAAAATAATTTATATAATAATAAAATTACAAAAATTCCGATGAAATTAACATAACTGACATAAAATAAAATAGACGTCACAGATGAATTTAAATCCTAGCCGCGTATATGAAGGCTATTAATATTCTAATAAATAAAATTTCCATTAATAATTATATTTCATATAATTTTATACCTATAGGTTCTGATATCAATAGATTAAGATATAGTAGGAAGGATGTTTTTGTGGAGACTGGATTGTCCATATTGAATTTTTCACACGAAATCAAACTCAGCTAACCCAAAAATTACTTTGTACACATCTTAAAGTGAATTGCATTACATTTTTTGGAATAAATCTACCATTTCTCATTGGCCATATTGAATTTTAACATCGGAATCCGTCCCCAAAAATCTCCATATATACATTTGCAATCAAATTGCACTATTTAAAGGAAAAAAAAGCCTGCCCGTTTCAACTGGCCATTTTGAATTTTTGACAACAGATTCGAACTAAGCGACACAGAAAACCTCCGTATACGCTTGTTCATATGTATTACATCACTTTTCGATTTTTGACAACTTTTCCAGCAATTCACAATATTCTGCCTATCAATACTGAACGCTATATTTTGGTTTCAAAGGAACTTAGAGGTACTAAATTACCTCTCGTTTTCCATACGCATTTCGTTTCATGCAGAAAAGCTGGTTGAAACCCTCGAAGATGGAGACATGCATTACCCTTCTGCATTTCACGAACCCTGAGAAGTTCTAATTGGCTAAGCGAAAAGGAGTCTAACCCTGCGAATATATGGATATGTGCGAGAAGCTCTCTGAGGTCAAGCGTCTTCCAAAGTCAAAATTTTGCAATTTGCTGTCGGAGTCTGGAATTTCTGACGCTGATTTCTAACGCGGTATTCGTGGAGGCATGCCAAGCGAAATATCCAGTGAATGTGGGAGAAAAATTACGGGGCGCCGGATAAATTTATCATTTATTACGAGAAAATAATTAGTACGGCTGAGTCATGTTGCAGTATCCACCCTCTGGAGGGTTTCAGTGCTTGACAGCCGAGCAAATTATTAGCACAGATTTTAAGAGCATTGTCTAGGATTTTATTTCTAGATGTAGACTTGACGATTCCCCAGTACAAACACGACTACCTAGCAGACCTGCCACTATGTCCAGACCGAGAAGCCTCCCCTGCTTCTACCATACCCGACTTATTGACTATATTGTTGGACAAGGTATGGCACATTCTCATTAACGAGTTCTTCTACAACGTAGAGACTTGGGAGTGATGGTTGTGAAAGTACACCACATTATATCCTTCGACCAGAAACCGTGGTTGAAAGATTACATTTGTCTCAATATGAGTTCTCGCCATTTAGCCAAATCAGATTTTGGGAGAGACATTATTTACAAAGTGAGGAACAATCCAGTGTTCGGCAAAACAATGAAACAGATTAGAAAACACAGCGGCGTGAAACTGTGCACTAGTTGGGATGGCCGTCGCAGTGCCGGCAACACGTAGCTTCAGCAAAATTCAAACACATTATTATTTTCTCCGTATACTTTGTGGGTCTGGAAATATCGAAAGTGAAAATACAGTTCAACAAGATGGCCTATGTCGGTATGTGTATTATCGAACCATCGAAAATGCGAATGTGTTTGTTCCATTATAAATTCTCTATTCTGCTGTCTATACGTCACCCAACTGCTTTATATTCACACTGTTTCATCTACTTGGTGGACGGCTGGGATACACATGAAGTAGTGAAATATAACAGGAAGGAATTCGACAAGTCCGGCTGTAAGGTCGACAACTGTTGTGCTATAACGAATAGGTCGCCAGTGTTATGAAGGATGAAGAAAATGGCTCCTTGATTTGTTGGTCTCCAGTCGAAAATATATGCGTACGAGCTAAATTCCAACCAGTCCTGGAAACAAGCAACGTGTCTAACAGGTTCCACACTAACCACTTCAGATGGCGGATTATATCAACTGTTTGCATGGTGCGTCTGTACTACACAACATGCAGCACTGCGTCCAATCCGATCTCTGTCGAATTAATATGGCTGACGTCTACCTGAATCATATGATAAGCTGTATATGTTCCCCGACAGGAAAGAAGCCACATCCCCGGGGTAAAAAGCTGTATCTGAGTGACTATAAATTATTATCGAATGATTGCCTGTAAATAAAATATACCGTTTATTAGTGTAAGTTCACTTTAAATATATAAATAATATACATACTACAAGGTGTGTTTACAACGATTCAAGACTGATTTTTTCCTGAATATTGGAGAACGCGCAGACCGGTTCCACCAACCTGTTGAAGTAGTGGGTTGGGAGGGGGGGGGGAGCGGTGTCAGCTAACCAACCGCAGCAGCGGCAGTTGCCTCCGAGACGGTGGAATAAGCAAATGGCTAGTGGTGGTAGTGCATGTCAATGACACCTATCAGAAACTCGTAGAGTCGAAAATGTAGCGTCATTTTGAGCAGCGCTATTCGATAAAGTTCTGTGCGAAACTGTACAAAACCACTACAGATACTTTTGGGATGATTCAAGAGGCCTATACAGAAGAGGCAATGTAACGTCCAATAGATTTCATGTGGCACAAGAGGTTCAAAGATGGCAGCGAGAACGTTGAAGACAATGACTGCACTGGGGTATCTTCAACAAGACGAACTCATGAAAATTTGGTGCAACTGCTAGAACTCTTAAACAGTGATCGTCGTCTTAATGTCAGATTACTTGCCGATGAACTGGGATTTGGTCAGACTATGGTGTTCAAGTTAGTGACAGAAGATCTGATTATGAGAAAAGTGTGTGCCAAACTTGTTCCCATAGTTCTGACGGATGAACAGAAGGCACTGTGCCAGGCTTTCTGCGAAAAAATGTTTGAACATTTACAAGTCGATCACAATTTTTTTTTTTCAGATAAAGTGGTTACTGGTGATGAGACATTCGTCAACGAGTACGATCCTGAAACGAAGCGGCAAAGTACGGAGCGGAACAGCGGCTCATCTCCAAAGTCCAAGAAAGCTCGCATGAGCAAGTCATGCGTGAAAAGCATGTTCATTGTTTTCTTTGATGCCAAAGGAGTCTCTGACGGACAGATTGTCACAGGTCAGTTTTACGCTGAAGTGCTCCACCGTTTGAAGGATCGAGTCCACCACGTACGCCCGGAAATCAAAGACATTTCCGTTCTTCACCACAATACGCCCTCTCACACGTCACTCGCCGCAGGCGACGTTTTGGCCAAGTTCAACTTGGAAACACTACCGCAGCCACCCTACAGCCCCGACCTAGCTCCCAGCGACTTGTTTTTGCGCCCCTGAATCAAGAGAGACCTGAATGGGAAGCGATTCGACATGATTCCAGCGGTCTAGGCAGAGTATTGTATTTCCGAAGAGATTTTGTTTATATTTTTCGTGCTTTTATGCTTCTTAATAACTTCGTGGTTTTGCTGCGAAGTGGAGCTATTTATTTTATTTTTTTGAATGTGCAGCTAAACTAAATAAATGAACCGATAGTTTTTATATTCAGCACAGTTTAACTTAGTTTTAATAAGCTCCAAATACATTACTTTAATTACATGATCGGACTTATTTGCAGGTTCTCCTTAGCACTAACCTCCTAGGCAATCTCCTAGTTATATCTGTATGTCTTGTTACTATGAAAACCTTTTTAGAGAGTAATACTAACAGGCCATGGAACTTTAACATTTCAAAGATATAGAATGAGATTAAAATATGTATTCTGGGATAACCTATCTGTTATCCTACAAGAGGTCCCTTGACAGCATTCCGCACGAAGAGTTCCAGAGAGCCTATAAACAATGGAAAAAACTCTGGCAGCGATGTGTTGATGCCCAAGTGTCATATTTGGAAGAATTGTAGTTCGCTGTACGAAAATATTTAGTACAATTTTTGTTCTGAGACCTGTCTTGAAATTTGTGAACGAACCTTGTAGTATAAAAATTATTCCCATACTATTTACAGTATCTTGTATAATTTCTTTGTATATTTGAGATGTAAAAATAAGTTATATAAAAAATAATGCAAAATAAAATACAGGCAGTAGAGAGAGATGAAGCAGAATGAAGTCAGTAAGATACATAAATGCATGTAGTAAGAAAGACGCATACATATACAGTCCACTATATTTTGTTATATCAGATGTACATGTATGTTCTTGTGTATAAAAGAAGTGTGTGTAAATATTATTTATTATAAAACTGTACATATTTTACAATTTCCTTAAATCTTATTCATGTATATGCACTCATCCAACACTTATATATATCAACTCACAAACTTCCAAAGCCACAAGACGCATGGTTCCCATATAGACATCATCACCTACCGATAAGCATTCAAATATCTTCGCACAACCAACACACACAGGCATTCATGTATCAACAGACGTCCACATGGACACAGTCTTCATCACTTAAACGGACATCACTACGTAGACATATTTCCCCCCTTCGATCGAGATGATCCAGCCAAGTCTCGAATGTGTTACCTTTTAACAGGTGGGTAATTTTGTAACAAATGCATAAATTTTGTAAAAAATCATCTAATTGCTAAAATTCATGAAAAGTTTAATAAAATACCCACAAAAACATCTGTCAGAAACCAATATTATATACCTTTAGGACTAGCAGAGCAACTGTCGACAGATATAAAGTGGTAGCTGTCATGTCCGATGGCATGAAGGCGCAGGCAGTATAGGAGATGAGGCAGAATGAAGTCAGTAAGATACATAAATGCATGTAGTGTGAAAGGCGCATACATTTTGGTACATAGACGGAAACTTAAAAGGCGCGGCAGTTATTTAGAGATTCCAAAAGGAGGGTAATGCATTAGGAGAGATACACATACACAAATGGGTCAGCAATCATAACAAACGACTGGACATCAGGGAAATGACATCATCAGAAGTTATATGTTGCGCTAAAATGCATAGCCCAATTGTGTAAAACATTATAAAAATTGCGCGAATCTCCCACAAAAAAACGTTATCTACAAAAAATTCTTATTTATCGGGTGCTCAAAGAACGACAACTACACTTGTTTTGCACTATAGAGCTCAGTGTAATCTACATAATGTGTTAATCATCGTAAACGGACTATCAAACAGCGCGGTGCAAGTGATCCGTCGTCACACTAAGTAAATTCCAAAATTGCGAATTAGTGTTAAAGTAAAAGTTGTTGATATTTACAAAACTCAAAAAATATATACAAACGATATTTTTGCACTGTACTGTTTACGAAATTAGCACGAATAAGCGGTATGTAACATATCTCTTTCACTTTTACATACATTTTTGTTCATTTACATACTTATTCGGTTACAGTTGTGCACCCATTGAAGAGTCTCTATCCCATCAAGGGAGATATAGTTTATCATCTGATATAGAAAGATCCTACTTGGATACTTCAACAGTTTTGACTTAGTGGAGGTCTGACTGGAATCGGTGCCGACTATAATGCTTTATAGGTGCACCTGTTAGACAAGTTACATAGTCCTCAATCTCTAGAAACTTGGTTGCTCAACCATCCATACATATAACCGATCTAGAGGTTTGTATGGTTCCTAATCGGAATACGTATATTTTCAATTTTAGGCTTACAAACTCAACTCTTAAAGAAGCTTTCGTTTCGTCCTTCATTACTCATCCTTTTTTGTCTTTGACTATATAATACAGATAGCAGGATTCCACCAAATATGTGAATCTGTCAATTTTCATGTAAAGTAGTTTGAGACATCTAAGATGACAAACAGCGAATTCATAGTCTAATCTATGCATCTCCAGTTTGAATAGGTCGAAAATGCACATTCCATTATAGACAGGCTTCTTAAAAACTAACCTAATTTTTAACGTCTTCAGATCCACAATGTTCAAAATGGTCATCTGCTTGAAATGTGATGAAACCAGGTTTTGTTGGCACCATGGCGGCCCATCCAGCTAGCGCATAATTTCACATAGTGATGTTTACAAATGTTTTCCATCGTTTTGCCGAAAATTAAGTTGTTAATATCTTGACGTTTTTCTGAAAATCACTCAAATCATCATATTTCCAATGATTGTGGTGTATCACAGTAGACTGTAATATCAAAAATTTGTTTAGTGCCCAACAGCAAGTACAAATTCCCACAGAACTAAAGAGACAATCTTCATTCCACACTGACAGACACCAAATCCTTTAAAAATGTAAACATTTTCACATATACATCAAAATGTTATATTGTCCCTAACTGAAAACTTGGTAGTGATGGGTTACAATTCTACTTCAATTACAAGAGTTTTTGACAACATGTTATGATCTTTTTTGTAAATAAATCCGTCGAAAACAACAACCAGTTGTTTTCGACGGATTTATTTACAAAATTATCGTTCAACAACTGCGGGAAGATGGCCTATTACCATATTAATGTTATGATCTATCTCTATAAGTGCTTGACACAAATAATCAAAAAGAATGTTAGAATTGAAATTGAAAATTACATTTGGAAATGACAACAAATCACACAGTCAACGTGTTCATTTTATTCCGTTGAGTAATTATGAAATACCTCGACAGAATGGCATTTAAAAATAATACCCAAATCAGCAGAAATCTAATGTCCTGTCACGGTAGCCATTTCGTGGGACGTTTAAGAGGAGGGACGGATAAACGTTGTTTGTGCCCTGTCGTAAAACAATTGACAGACTTTAGCTCAGAACTTAATGCACGGTTCATTGTTCATATTGCAGGTTCTTCTATACTACCGAATAATTACACGTATTGCCTCAAAGTTCACTCTGGGTTTTATTACTGACTACATATAAGTTCCGCATCACCACCAACATTTAAATTAGCAAATCTGACCATAGATAAGGCAATTCCAAGACTTCATTTCTGATGAATACAGATTCTCACCAAACTCCAGTCTGGCCAACACCACGCCTACCATCGCTCCAACAAATTAATTCCGACAAATCCTCAACGCTTGTAGAAGCTTTAGGTCGAATTACTTAGAAATTTACAACAAAACACTTCCTTCACAATTTTATATTAAAAGTCAGCGCAGACTTGCTACCATTCCAGAATTTGCGGCGGTAAAAAAGCTTCACGTTCACTAGCCGCCCGCTATACTCGTACTACTTGCAACTATAATTGAACGTCCTTTCTCTACACAGTCGCACTCGACAATGTTCCCCGAAATCTAATAATTATTAAATAATTAATCTCACTGAAAATACTTCTTTTGATCTACCTAAATTATAAAAATACTTTAATCCAATCCCATATAAATCAAAAACATATTGAACCTAATGGTTGCAAGTCTACTATGACTAACTTTTCTCCACATTGTCACGCCACAGTGCTCATTTTAGTGTTATGCAACTAATGTTTTTCCAAAATGTAATAGTTTTCTTTACTCTCTTGCAACGTGACAGAAACACTCAAATTAAGAGAGGTATATTACTACAACCATGGTTACTAGTGGAAGGATATAATACACTGTTATCTTATCCAATACCATTTCCGAGTCTCCATATTCCCGTAATGGAGAACGCATCTAACCTTGTCCTCCAATGTAGTCAACAAGTGGAGTACTTTACCACAGGTGTAACATACCGTGGTTTGAGTAAATTGTGCCTACTACTCGTCCTTGATTGAACCCTTGTAAAGTTTATCACCATTTTGGACAGTTACGTAACTTCGACTGCTACCTGTTTCTCGCGGATTAACCCAAAGAATGAACTGAATCGGGACAGATGAGAGTGGTATGCGCAAATGACCTGGTAAGCCACAGCAAAAGCTGTATGTTTCTGGATATCAGATGTATGAGAGGTGTTGCGACGAGATTTGCACGTATCAAAGGGTTCTAATAAATTTTTAAAGACCGCGTAAACGAAGAATGCACGTTGTTGATACACAAAAAACCTGTACATTAAAGTCGTGTCTTCGGTTAGATCCAGTCTGATGGCAACCTTCTTCGAATATTCAGTCTTATATCTTATAGCGTCCAATATGTTGTTGACATCTATCACATTTTATATAGCATAATTTCATTTGTTTATGACAAGCTTCGACATGTTAAGTACCCAACAGTATTGAAAATTTCCATTACAAACAGTAATCATCAACATATTGTAGCGTCTGGTTTTTAAGACGTTATTAAAGTTGAAAAATTAATGAGATGCATTAATTAATAAGTTAATTTGCAAAATTAATCCCGGGTATGCGCCAAGAATGGAAGTGTTCTCTATCAGAGAGAAGCGACATTCCAATTCTGAAATACTTTTTATCAAAGCAATTGTACTTTTGAAATTACCATTAAAAATACATATCTTCATCTATTCAAATGATATACTGATACATTGGAAAGGAAGTTATTGAAAGCAAGGTTTACAACACCTATATTATTTACTTTGAAGATAAAATTGGTTGATTTATTGAACAGAACTGAATATTTAAGGAGTTTACAAAGTTAAACGTTTCTTTTGAGCAATTCAGAGCATGATTCAAATCTCTGAGCGTTACCTAGGGTTGAATGTCGCAAGAGTGTCTATACATCGCCGGAGTTCTTTACTGTA